>JANHFX010020755.1:0-61092 GCA_027560015.1 Chloroceryle amazona | reverse complement strand
TGAACAACTGCATCCCGTGCTTTGATGTCTTGGGGAGACAGCGGGATCACCCTTGTAACTTCAGACTGCTGTTTCTCTTAGCGTGAAGTTAATGGTAGCACGTAAGGCGCGAGGGAGAACGCGATATAAATCTTTGGCAGGAAGTTGCTTAGAAATTCTGTTCTTTAAACCTCAATACTTTGTTAGACTTTTAGCAGAGATTCATTCTAAAATCGTCTCACTTTTAACGCCAGCAAAATGAGAAGGAAGGGAAAAATTGTCCTTCTTAAAGGTGGAGGAAAAAATCCAGCTTAATTCAGGGGGAATTACACTTAAGAAGGGAAAAGCTTCTAGTGTAGGTGGAGAGAGCTGAGTGTTAGGTTTTGGGAAAGGCTCTAATTGGAGCGACATTGCTCATACATAGATAAAATTCAGCTATTTCTGTCTGGTATTTCAGAGAATACGCGCGTGTTTTCCTGTGGTGTTTTATGGGGCAGACAGGCCAGAATGTGTGGAGAGGACTGGGCAATTCACACCTGACTTGTGCCCGTGGAGGGGGTCTCTTTATGCAGAAAACTGTTATTTCTTGCAAAATTAGGTGCTTTGGAAAACACCAAGACAGCTGGAGGTAGAGGATCTGTAGGTTAATTGCAGGGGGATGGGAGGAGCAGTTAGGTTGGGGAAGGGGTAGTAGGAGCACCGGCACAGTTGTTTGTGGTAAGGTTTGGAGTTGGTGTAAAATGACAGTAGAAGAATTTTCTTTTTCCTCTCGGGTTAAATGGTCTCCTTAATTACCTAATAGGTCCAAAAATAGAACCAGATGTGTGATGAAAGGTGGACTCGGCAACAGGAGGTTGAACAGTTTTTCTTACTTAGGAGTGCCTAGAAGAGAAGAGACTGAATAAGGTGAAGGTACCCTGGTGACACCGGGGTGTGGGGATGGGCAGTCTGGTGGAAAGCAACAGGGGCTGCCAGAAAGGGATGTGAGCTGTGGAGTCACTGGCACCCCCAGATCCCATTCTGCAGGGCTGCTCTCCAGCCACCACTCCACTCCCAGCTTGTACTTGTGCCCCGTCGCTCTGTCCCAGGTGTGCAGTCTGACAGTGTCCTGGTTCCATTTCATGCCGCTGATGGTCGCCCAGTGCTTCAGTCTCTGGGGATCCCTTTGCAAGGCCTCTCTGTTGGAAATTCAGGATTTTCTATATGCATTGGATGATTATACCTGACTACTTATTAGGGTTCACAAAAGCCTAAAAATACATTCTCATTTATACTTTAAACGGTTGGGGTTTATTTTTTTAAACCCTAGTGAGTCATGTTCTCACAGGGGTTTTGTTGTTGTTGAACCAAATGACAGCAGTGACTAAATTCATGCTTTCATGCATACACCAAATACCACATTTCTTGTACCATCTGTTACCAAACTTTGCAAGTTTGTTTGTACCGGATTGCAGGGGTTCTAGGAAGAGTAAGGGAACTATAGCAGGGGATTAAAAGCAAAGCTCAGGTGGGACTTGAGTGATGCAAAGCATTGTGAGCATTTCCTTGTTAGCTAACGGTCAGAGAAGGCCAAGTGTCTTGTTTGAATATTTATTATCTTCAGCAGCCTCTCACAGAAGACGATTTCGCTCAAAAATTATTCCGTCAAAAATTGCAGATTGCTTTTGTTTTTTTTTAAGTTTGTTTATTGCAGTAATTGCAGCTCATTATCTCTGTTCTGATGAGGTAAAGGATTAGGATGTCCCAGGAGTTACTGGCTGAGAGCAAAACCACCTTGCATGTTGGTTCTGATTCAGAAACGGGTCTCCAGAGTGCATTTTTAATGAGCTTGCACAGTAGCAGGATACATTGTTCTTTGCACAAACAATGGCTGGCTTGTACTGTTGGGGAGCTCTCTGCTTGGACAGGATTTTTTGCTTGCTGTGGTATTTGCTGTTTGGTTTTGACTTTTTCTTCAGTAGATGAAAAATGAAAGAAATCATTAAAGAGCATATTTAATTATTTGTATATTAGTGTTGTCAAGCTTCCACTTTATTGTTCGACGCAGTCAATCTTTAAAACAGCCTCGTGAGGAAGTACAATCAAAACAAGAATAAACAAGGCTCGGTGTTTTTCTGGGAGGAGAAGAAAATGCTTCTTGACAGAGCTCAGATACCCTCTCATTTCTGAGTCAGCGCTGATTTCAGTTCGACCGGACGTGAAGTACGCACACATGACTCCAGACTTTAAATCATCTTTTGCTTGCCATTGATATTTATGAGTGTGCAGCTGCATTGCGTGTTACAGTGCAGGAGTGAAGGTAGAAGTGTTGACAGTACCCAGCTCACTGTCCGTAACCGTGGTTCTCACGTTCTTCTCCACACGCTGGAAGAGGCAGTCTGGTGATGCCTTGCTCTGAATACCAGTCTGCAGTGCTTTTAAAAGGAATCTTGCTTTACCAAAGACGTGCAGTTAGGAGTTGACTCCCCTGTTGCTGCAGGTGTCGGAGGCATGATGCTGCCCCGTGCCTTACCCAGCGCTTCTGTAGGCAGAGCTTTGTTTGGAGGACAGGTTACCAGCCTGCTTGCCCCCACCTATGCTTTGTCTTTGCTGCTGTAAGAACTAGAGGACCCTTAGAGTTAGGTGAGTGGTGGACACCTTTGGGTGTAGCTGCGCTCAGCACAGTTTCTGTCTGCTCAGGATCATGCCTACAGCTCTTCTTTCTGTAGAGTCAGGTTTCTCCTCAGTTTACAACAGGAAACTTTTGCAAGTACTCAATTAGCAAGCATTGATTTTTATCTTTTTCTGTTACAGATATTTAGCAGACAAATTGCACCTACAGTTGAGATCCTCTGACCCTACCCACGCACTGTCCCTTGTCCTGTGGCAGCCTAAGTGTGTGTGCATTAAGGAGCAGAATCTGTCCCCAGATGTTTGGTTGGGTGTTAATTTCATTTAGGCTTCCGAGGTTCACATTTCTGGTTTTGCCTGTTCCTGCCTCGGCGGTCTGTCCTTGTTTAGCTAGTTCAGATCAGAATGATGTGCAAGTCTTAAAGGAGGTGAAGCTTGATCTCGACTGAAGAGCACTGCTCACGTGGGTTGCTCAGTTTCAGTTTCTTGTTTGCATTTCTCATGTACTGTTGTATAAAACAATGGGATACTGAGCGATATCCAAATTGTTTCTCCAATTTAGCGCTTCGAATATAGAAGAGGCCAGAGCTTTGTTATGGACCCGTGAGGATGATCTAAGTACGTAGTTGGGGTTGAGATGCAGCGATATTCACGCTTTGCTTCATACCCTTATTCTAGTAGCTGTTGAGCTGTGAGAGTGAACAGCCTCTGATTTACGTTCTAAATAGAATAGAATTTTTTCAGTTGGAAGGGACTTCTGTTTTAAGGCTCGCCAGAATGTTAAGAATTGCTGGTTATGTCAGAACTTAAGCAGGCTTGTCCTGGGGCGTGAAGTCCTGTGCCTAGCCATGGGAACTGAGCATTACTGAAGAAAGAGGCTTTCGTATGCCCAGGTAAATGGAGATTGCAGAGGATTCCTCCTGCTGCTGACACGCTCCCTTTATGATACTTCCGTGTCTTGGTTTTGCTGTTTTTACAGATGCTGTTTTTCTCCCTAGTTTAAACAAAATGCATAATATTTAGCTACAGGGTAGCCCCACGTGAGTGATTATGCTACTGGAGAGAGTGGTGGCTAGAAAGAGTCAGAAACTCATGAGGTATCTTTAGGAATTCTATTTCTAAAGTCCGGCAACAATTCCACTCTGTTTAAAAGTATTGGTCTGGATTTATCATGTGGTGACTACTGGGGCTCCTCAAATCCTAGTTTCAGACACCCCTACCTGGCTCCAAATGCATCCTTAAGCCTTTTGCCTGGCAATAGCCGTGATTTTTATATATATACACACTTTTAAATTATTTTTTCTCTAAAGGATGTATTCATTTATTCTGAGTTATGAATTATCTCATTCACATATTATTAAATCGTTCAGAGAAGAGCAGCTTCTAAGTTTTTCACATTACACTTCTCCTGTAGCAAATGTGTCAGCAGGTGTCCAGATACATGGAAATAACTGTGACTGTCCTATCAATTAAGCTCTGGACATTGGACTTCATAGATGATGTTATTAGCTGTGCTGAGTGTCTTTTGTTGCTAATTGCCTCCAAATCCGTTGGCTAATCCATTTGTTTAAAGGAAATTATAATTCTGCACAGTATCAGAGATCTTTGTTCATGTTTTGGTGTGTTTTGTGAACTGTCGGAAGGCAGGGGTAGGAGAATTAAACCGGTGACAGCTCCTGTTGTGGTCCGGGGAAAATAGACGTGGCTGGTGGCAATATGTTGAAGCTTAATGAACGGAACATTATTAAAGTCAAGAGGTGATTTGTAAAGCATTAGTCAAAGGAAAATTATGGACAATGTGTAAATGCTTAAAAAATAAATTAACAAAATGCTTACAACTCCTACCTGAGCAGTTTGTGTGAAAGCCACGTAGTCTGGAATTTAATTAGTTCTTTACTGAAGGAAAGACTAAAAAGCTTTCAAGACCTATTACTTCCCTGTAGTTTCTGGAGGAGATGTCTGCCTGCTTTGCTGCTTGGCTCACCAGTGCAATCCTTCATCTAGCACCTGGGAAGTACTCCAGATGGAAAGCCTCTCACTGCGGTGTTATTCAGGCCCAAGGTCACTCTGCTGAGCATCTTCAGCAAGGCTCAGATACTGGAAGGTGCTCAGCATCCTGCACTGCTGCTCTCCTTATTATGCATCTGTGGTATCCAATAATTTCCAGGGACTGCTCTTGAAAGAATAGTTCTTCAAGTCTTAAAAGTGGGAAAATATGCTACTACCACAGTCTCTGTTGGTTAGTGTGATGTAAAGCAGTAGCTGGTCTGTCCCACCGTGAAAAGTTGTCGCAATTTAATGTTATTTTATATTTCTGTTTGTATCCAGCAGCAGCTCTGGATAACTGGCCTCCAAAGCAAAGGTTTGCCTATCCGAACTCAGTCATTTCTCCCCGGGGATAAAGTTGGTACAGAGAAGCTGTCACCTTCTTTATTTTTATTTCTTCACACTCAGGTCTGTCTCCAAAATTGTTTGGAGTTCTAATTACCCCTCAGACTGGTGGCCAAACCTGGAACAGGTTTACTGTGTTTGAATTACTGTGGAGTGGATTGGTCTGCTGGAAACCCATAGCAGTCTAGTAAATAACCTTCCCAGTACGGAGCCTAAAGCCCGTGGCCAGGTTTTTATCTTGTTTAATTTGCAGTTGCAGAAGCTTTAGTAAAGGACATATTTCCTTAAACGTGCACAAATGTGATATAAAATGAACATTAAAACACTGTTCGGTACAGATGCCCTTTTACAGAGCTGACATTTCTTGTGCAAGCAAAACTATCATATGCAGCCAAAGAACAGAAAAACGGAAATAATTAGATGCCAGCAGCACAAGTTGTATAGCAATCCATTCAGCTGTCTACCCACAGAGCCCTTCCAGAAAAAGTTAGAGCCAAGGCTAAACTTGGCAGCAGTGCTTGATTTTTATTTTTTTTTAAATTAATTTAAATGATCATCTCCTATAGAAAACGCTTGACTAAATTTCCTCGTTTTAAGACTTGTCAAAACTATGCACACAAGATCTTTTCCACTTGGTGTGAGCAGCCTAAAAATACATGAATTCTCAGTCGTGGGTAAGGTTTTGCCAGTGCTGCGATTCTCCTGGCAGCATGGTGATAGTAGGATCTTTCCATGAGTGGGCAAGCTAGTCCTGCTGTGCCTCTGTTGAAAATCAGTCCAGATGGTGTGGTTGAAGGGGTTGGGAAAACACAGTTCTACTGAAATAGCTGAGGGAAGGTGATGGCATTGCTCTGGTGGATCTGCTGGGGAGGGGGTATAGCCCTTCCAGTCTCCTGTCCTTCTGGGCAGGACCACTGCAGCATTTGGGTTTTACAGCTGCTTCCAAGATGACGGAGGTCTCTTGTGACAGCACAGAGACTTAGATTGGTAGAACTGGAGGAAGAGAGGATTTTTATCCAGTTTTCCCCGCAGAAAGGCGCGTTCCCGAGTGATCAGCCGGTCACGCGAGGTGATGGCACTGGAAGCACCATTTTCTGCACCCGTGGCTGGCTGCTTTCTACAGCCTCGAGGGAGTGAGATGAGGACAGCGCAATCCTGGGAGGAGTCACTTGGTTCCAAGATGCCGGGGAGTCTGAGTGGCCTTCCTATGAAGTCTACCAGAGAGAAAATGTGTAAACTGTCCTTTTAGAAGTGGTGGGCATGGAAATAAACTAACAGTGGGTCTTTGAGAGAAGAAAGGATTCCATTTAAGGAACGGAACATGTCTCTGTGGGCTAATTCAAGTGTTTGGTTTTCCAATTATTTTTAATTGCTGTAGATAGTGCCCTGTGTGTCTGTATGGAATACTCATAGGGTTTGGATTGTATTGAAAACATCCTTCTTACCGTGCTACTTGAGTTTCCAGTTGATTGCTTTGCTCCTACCTGGTGCAGCATCATGGCAAAGGTGTTTTATTGCTGCCATAACGAGTCCAGTATCATTAGTTCAGCATGGCATAGGGGTAGATACCGAGGGGAGTTCCCCACATCCATGGTATTGTTACTGAGATTTGTCATCATCTCACCGGCTCAGTCCTCGGGAAGTAGAGTTCGTGTTATTTGCCTACGAAACACGTTACTAATTCTCAGGTCATCCATACTAACCTGTAGTTTCTCTTTTTAATAATTGTTGTCAAACAAAATGTTATTGGGAGTTCGTTGCACATCTGCTTGGAAGAAAACTGAGTACTTGGGGGTGGAGTTCATAGACTTGTAATTAGTGGCAGCATTGTGACTGTGACTCTAATTAAGGTGGCAGTGTAATACAAAGAAGAAGCCTATTTCCTTGTTCATCCTCCGTTGAAGCTCCCACAGCTTGGTGAAGGATTTGGCCAGAAGCTTGTGCTTCACGATGCCGCAGGGTGAACAAGAGAGCTATTCATAATCACAGTTTTCTTACAGAAGCAGTGGAAATGTTTCGTACAGAAACAATGTGGAAAATAAATTATTTCCCTTCTTGTTCCAAAACGTATTTGAGCTTTTTGACTTTTCCTTGATTTCCTTTTTTCCTGAATTATAAATTATATAGACTCTCCTTTTTTCTGTCACTCCCAAGGTATTCATAAAGCACTGAATATCCCAGTATCCCAAGATACTCATTTAAAGAATGGAACATCTTTGCATATTAAATGCTTCGCTGTTGCAAGAAGAGATTGGAACTGTGTTACTGGAGTCGGTGTCTGTATTGGATTAGCTCTTCTGCACTGACAAGGAATCAGAGGGGTGGGGAAATCCCTGTGGTAGGGGTGCTTTTGTTTGGGGGGGGGTTGGTTTGTTTGTTTCTTTCTTTCCTGGGACTTGTCGCAGTTTCTGTTGCTACAGATCTCTGGCACTGGTGTCTTTTTGTATCCCTGAAAGAGGCCTAGCTCCCAGAACGGTGAGAGGACAGCGCCGTAGGAAGGCTGCGTACGGTACCCTCTTGCATTCTTTGTGTACACGCAAGAAGCGTAACATCAGGTCGGCTTTCGGACGGTGAAAGAAGCCTGGGAAGCAGCCTGTCCCCAGGAACTCCTGCAGACCTGCAGCCATCGAGAAGAGTTCTGCTTCTGAGCTCCCTTTGCTGGTGAATGGGAGTCTTGTATTGGTGGTAAAACAAGCCTGTCTTTGACGCTGCGCAGATCGTTCAGGTGCACGTGTTTGCTGTTCAGCCTGATAAACTTTCAGTCCTTGTGCACAGAGGTGGCATGTTGTCTGAACACGAAATGATTTGAAGTTGTTTAAGGTTGGGACAAAGGCACCTGAGAAGATGTAGTCGGTTGGTCTTTGACCGTGGTTTGGGTTGGTTTGTTTCGAAGCAGCAGCAGAAGGTGCTCTGCCACGTGCTGTTGCTGCCTGTTGGTCACAGATGCACGTGAAGATCCCTGCCATATTTAGCTGTCTGGTAAAGGCCAAGAGAACGTACGACTGTCAGGAGCTAAGCCCCGCAGACGGGGTTGCAGGCCCTCGCAGCACGCCGGCAGTCCACTGTGGTCAGTCTCTTTTTGTTGGTGCTGTCTTGTTGAGAAAGTGACAGCGAGTGAGTTCTGCAGGTGCTGGAGAATCCCCTTGGGAGGTCTAGATAGGGATCATTTGTAGGATCAGATAGAATCAAATTTTATCAGCAAGTGCAAGGTGGTATTGCTTATGCACAGCATTTTTCCTTCTCGCTTCATTTTATTGTAGCTCTTCTTTTTTTTTTTTTCTTGGTGTTTCATTCTTTGCTATTTGTTCCCTATTCAAAATAATGAAGGAATGGATCACACGATTTACTGCAATTGCCTAGCACGCTGAGGGGGGCAAATCAGAGCATTTGTCTGGTTTCTTTAGTGGTTCAGTTTGCTGAATTGATAAACGGGACCAAATTTCTCAACACGTTCATTTTTTCATTTTTTTTTCCCAGAGAATATGATGTGACACAGTGGAAAAAAACCCTAATTTTTCTCTTTTTCTTTTTTTTTTCCCTTTCTCTTTCATTCCTGTAATACTCCTGGCTGGCTTGAGGCATCAGTGAATGTTTTTTTGTGATGGGCTTTCGATTTATAGTTATATATTAAAGCAGATGTCTTCCCCCTCCCTGTTGTGAACACAGATTTCAGAATAATACAAAAATACCTCTAACTACGAAGTAAACTGCTCATTCCCTCTCAAAAAACACTCTTGGTATTTGTAGCCAAATCTTTTCTAGACCACATGATCATTTTCAATAAGCAGGATCTGAGCTTGCTTTAAAATATTGATATTGCTGTCTGGTGGTAACACAGTGATTGATCTGTGTGGGACAGTCAGAAAGGATGAAAGAAAACGAGGTAGACTCTGAAGTTGTGTATTGTAGTAAGTAATTATTACTGAAATGCTATCCAAGAAGAATAGAAAACTCAGACTGTGAGGGCTGGATTCAAATACCTAGTGACTTTGACGCAAGTAAATTTTATCTTTATTGATGACCTGTCTGAAATGCAGTAAGATTTAGCTTCTGCGCGTTCGTTTCCCTAATAAAGGAGATGACAGTGTATGGAGATGTGCTGGAAAGCTGAGGGACATGGGTGACTTTGTGTTGCTGCCGTACGTCTCCCGCTCGTGGTAATAATTACAATTATTTGTATGACAGTCATCTCCAATGTCCTGGCAAGACCCGTGCCCTATTGGATTTGTCGCTAATTTGAAGGAGATACAGAAATAACAACTGAAGCTAAACGATCACAGGAGAAGCAGAAAGGCGTTCAGGATTTTGCCCAAGGTAAAGCAGAATGTCAGTGGCAGAGTTCAGAACAGCCTCGTGGCTTCAGTAATCCAGTCTAGAAAATACACTCTCCTCTCCTGGTACCATTTTACCCTTGAAACCGTTCTCGAGCTGTCTTGGGGTGCAGAAGGACGGTCAGATGCAGTGTCTGTAGAGTGGGGTTTATTGTTAGGGAATCCCAGCAGAGCTCCTGCGTTCAGGAGAGAGTTATTTCAACTTTCTGCATTTAAACAGGAGGCCATCTTCACTATCATTTGAACGACAGATTCTGCTGCTTTTAACAATCAAATAATGCCAAAGGAAAATCTGTCTTTACCATGGCAATTGCTGAACTGATGGAATTCCTGCAAACTGGTGCTGTTCACTTGAGAATGCAGGGCAATGGTTCACTTCTCACTGTCGAGTCAGATCTTACCACTTAGCTGAAGTAGTTGAAGACACGTTTCTGTCATGATAGAATTTGGCAAAATCTATCAGAACTTAGAGGAGGTGTGGTATAAATCTGATTTGCCCAACATCTGTTCTGGCTTGGCCGTGCGTTTGATCGATCAGTCAGCTTTTGTTTCTTTTGGAGCCGTATGCCTAACCCAACCTGATTTCCTCTTGCAGGGGGAAGTCCAGCTCTTCCCAACGTGTCTGGTCCCTCCGCACTTACAGACAACCAGTAATGTGGGTCTTAAAAATGCCATGAGCTGTCGCTGTGTCCGAGAGCTTGCTTGTCTACAGCTGCAACCTCTGCTGACGTTCATTAGATAAGGTTATTTCGTGACTTATTTCAGGCTGCCTCTTGCCTTATGAAATTTGCCACTTGTGAAATGATTCAATTTGGAAGATGAGTTTCTGTAACTGCATATTGCTTTTCATTAAGATTTCATGGGGCTTTTATTTAACATGCATTCTAGCCTTGTTTATATGGGACCTGTTGAAAGTAAAGTGGATTAGAGCGCTTAAGCCATTTCTAATCCATTCCCTGTGGACTTCTGACAAACTATTCCCTACTGTATGTCTATTCTTTTCCTCTTTTTTCTATTTCTCCAGCTATCCATTCATATCTCTGAATGTTTGCAAGGAAGAGGATTTTTGCGTTTTCTGTAAAATCAATTAGCATTTCTAAAATTCCCGGATAACAAACTCATTCCAGATCTCTCTTCAGCATATTCAATGGTTGAGTTCCAATTTTGCTTCTTACTTGGAAGCACAATTTTAGATCTGGAATCACACCAGTTGTAGCCTTTTGTTTGCAAGAGCTGACTGCCATTAACACCTAGAATTCTTCTTTGTCTTTATGTGACCGAGGGCAGGTGTTTGTTGGCTTCGAGATACCCGTGTGTTTAATGTTTTGCCCACTGTGTCAGAGCCAAGCACAGGGGGTCTGTGCTCATGGGTAACGCTGCCTGTGCTGATTTTATGAAGCAGGCCAGCCTGTTGTGGCCCAACCTCTTCTCTTTCTGCCAAGTGGCTCCGTTAACAGGAAGCTAACGCTCGGGGTTTCCTTCTTGCCCTTTCCGAGAGCTGATTTTGCACACGTGGTCCATAGACCTGCAACTTCACGATGCTGAATGAGCTTCTGATGCGAGTTTGACCGATTATGGGTTCCACGGGTTTGCTTTATTAGGAGGCCAGCAGAGTGTTATTTTGTGGTAAGGAAAAAATGATTCTGCATGCGCGGAACTGTTACAATACGGAGCTGTCTTCATCTGTATATCGTAAGTAAAAACCATCGATGTTCTTTGCAACCTCAGAGAGGGACTGAACTCAGTTGCGTAGGATCCCATAAGCTGAGAGGTGTTTATAATAAACACACATAATGTGTATTGTTGATATTTCAAAATTAAACTTTTCATCGTGATTCTTTGTTCCAAGTAAACATCTTCAGAGGCTAATTTGATCATGAAAATGTAATCATTGTTATGAAATGTAGCTGTTGGTAATTCACAACTGTCATGACTCACTGTTAATTATGTTTTATGCTGTAGTTTTGATTAACTTTGACATATCTGATTATAGCTGGGGAAGGTGATGAATATGGAGGCAGCCTTTCATTGGGACGGCGTGGTTTTGACTTTGAGGAGGTACACAGTTCTCTGGTCTGCAGCTGGAGATAGGAGGTCACTTAACTGTCATCTTTTATTGGCTAAACGTACGAGTGACACTCGGTAATAGCAGCAGCGGGTATTCTGTCCCTTCCCATAAGGGCCCAGCTCTGTAATTGCTTAGATGGAGATGTGCAGTCTGCAGCCTGTCAATGACTTGCTATTGATCCAAACCCTGAATTGCATTAGGGCATCTCCATAACTCACAAAAGGAAGAAGAAATGTAAAGCAGATTGGAAGAACAGTCACCGCTAATTAATTTGCTTCTCTCCTTTTTTTTTTCCTTTTGCTTTATCAACCTGTATTAGCACCTAACAACATATTGATTTAAACTGCTCTCTGCTGCAAACATCCTGGTAAGTAAGCATCAAGTGACCAGAAGCCCTCTTAACTTTGAACAACTAAGCAAATGGTTATTTTTTAAGCAAATAAGTGCAATATTGGTATTTTATTATCTGTATCTTGCATATGAGCCTTGCTCTTGAACAAGTAAAGAAAGCATTTGTTTAGAGGGATCGTACAAAAGAGGGATTTCTTTCTCCAGACAAAATGTTCCTCTAGTGATTAGTTGAGTAGTACCGTGGCATTTTGCTCCTGGTTACCTTGGCTTTTTTAAGTAGAGGCACAGAAGAGCATTTGCCTTTCTCAGGCTGTGTATTAAATCCAATACAGAACTATGAGTAAAGTCTGCAAATTTGCATCTTCCAGGCTTCTCTCTTCTGAAATTAAACTGCAAATGAAGTGAGAGCATTTTTTTCTTTAGAAAATATATGTAGATTTTAGTGTTTTGCATGGAAAATTAGGTTCTGCACAAGAGGCTCTGGAAGCCTGGAAAGATTCCAACTGGTGATGAAAGTTACAGTCCTCTGGAGTTGATTTGAAATTAGGAAATGGATGATTAGATTTTCGAGATACTCCTGTGGACTTTACATAGTGGAAACAAACAGAATCTCTCACGTGCTGTTCTCACTTGGCCTCTTTCAGCACTGCAGATGGTCTGTCACACCCCACCTCCTAACACGTCCTTAGGAGAAACATTATGTGAGACATGAGGGAAAACATTAGGAAGTAGGGGAAACTTGGAGGGCATCAGGAAATGGGGGGTTTTCTCCCTGCTCTACTCAGCAGAGCGCTGCGTGCCGTAACACAGTGCTCTTTGAGCAAACCTTGCTGAGCACATCGTGGGCAACAGTCAAAACGACTTGAATTAAAGGCAGGGCTTCATCTTGAGTGCCAGAGATGGCACCACTTGCCCTTCACTGGCAGCAGAGTGGCAGACAGACCCTTACTAAGGTTTGTGCCCGGTGGTGTTTAAGGACACAGCTCAGGACACTGCTCCAGCTCCTGGATATATGGAAGTGGTACTGATTCCAGCCTGGCTTGTCTCCAGAGCACAGCGGGGTAGAGTGGGCTCTGTCTGGAGACACTGTAAGGGACACGTTTACACCTTGCAGCTCGCTGGGGGCAGGAGGGACCTTGATGGTGGGTATTTTGGCTAATACATGTGCTGTGTTTGCTTCCTGTGAACTCCTTAGTCTGGATAGCACAGATGTGTGTCAGAGCCCTTCAAGCTGTTTCCAGTGAGATGAATGGCGTGACCTTTTCAGTTTAATGTTTTTCAGGACTGTTAAGGAATCTGCTATGCAGTTTTCTTCTTCTGTTTGCTATTCTCAGTCACCTACAAGAAACCATTTACTTCAGCTGTCTCCTTTGAACAAGCTTTCTTTCCTAGGCAGGTCGTGGCTTAACTTTCCTTCTGCATGGACTTTTCAAATTTGACTCAAGTTCACCACTGGTAAACAGTTCATATAGTGACTAGAAATGTGCTTCCACGTGGTGTTCTCCTGGATGCCTGAGGTTTCTTCATTTCTTTGTGAGAGGGGGAATGAGCAGTGCAGTTGTGGTGCCTCTGGAGAAGAGCAGAATGCGGCTATTAAATACTTCTGGAAATTTGCCTTCATATCTGAAGCATTGCAGTGAAGCTAATGAAGCAAATCTGGTTAAGAATCATTTCAAGAGAGCTGATGAAATGGGAGGGGGTTTTTTTCTGCTCTGAGGTGGGGGAAGGAGGGAGTGGAAGACTGAGCAGTGTCCATCAGCCGGAGGATTTGGAAGAGCAGACAGTTGAAGTGTGCAGCTTGCTGTTTCGATTTTCATCCTGGAGTTACATACTCACAAATTCCTTGGGATATGTAACCTGGTGATGTCTTTTTAAGCACCTGTTTCTTTTCTCTGCTTTTCCTCAGCTAGATGTGAAGTGAGTCTACGTTGCTGTGTTCCATCACTCAACAAGCAGTTACAGGCGTGCCTTGCATTGCTTTCTTTAGGCCATACAAGGGAGGAATCGGTTGGTTTTCTTGTAAGACCATAATTTACTAGAAAGTTGCTAAGAGGGGAGATTTCCTTAGCTCTATGCAGAGAGGTTTACATCTCACTTTTCACAAAGACCTGCTGGGAGAAGGTTTGGTGCTGGAATTTTTTGGTGAGAAGAGAATCCACTTCTTTTCCTCATTATCTGGGGCGAAGTCCAGAGGCAAATGCTTTTCCCAGCATTACACACAGCTCATTACTGAGAAGAGCTCTGAAGTATTTTTATCTTTGTTAGCAATGGGGAAAGTAGGAGAAAAGGGCCTGCATACAGCTGAGGTGCTTATAAAGACTTAGATGCAGTGCCACCCCAACACACTTGCTCTTTGGGCAAGTAGGGAAAGGGGGGAAATTCCGAAGGGTGCTGTGCTACTTGTCATCTGCATATGCTGCCCTTTTAATGGAACAAACATTTGTTTAACTTTATGGTATGAGCCTTGACAGCGAATTCATTCCTGAAGCAGCAGGCAGTTACGGTGGCTTAAGGGCTAAAGGTTTCCTGGAGGCAAACAGTTCACAGCTGGGCAAGCAGTGCTGTATCAAACAGCTCCCATCAGCGTGTAGCAGCAGATCTGAGAAAGGCTGAAGGGCAGCTGAGAACATCCCGATTGTCTGCCTAGCTGTGCGATGTGTCTGCTAGCAAACGGTCTAAGCTGATGAGAAAACGTTTGAGTGCTGCCTGCGCGTGCTCCCTCTGCTTTGGGAAGAAGCACGGAGGATGTGCCTATGGAATCCAAGTTCAGCCACTTCAGTCCCACGTGATTTAATGGTCAGTCACATCGTGTGCCGATCGGCGTTCCATTTATAACACATCACAATGCGGGATCTTCTCAGGAGGGTGTAATTAATGTGGGATTCAGTTTTAGAAAACCACTGCGTCTATTTTGAAGATCTTTAATTATAGACCCTGAATGTTGTGTCAAGAGAACAGAGTAATTCATTTCTTGGTGCAAGTGTTCCCTTTCCCACACAAATATTCACTTTTAGGGAAAGTGTGTGTGGGGAGGGAACCTGTTGGATGTGAAATCCCCTTTGGAATGATGCAGTGGAGATAGGGCACATTGCTGGCTTTGTCAGAACTCTCCACAGAAGCACTTTCCAGTTCTGTGTGCAGCACAGTCATTGGGCAGGAGATTGTTCTGCCCTCTCAGCTGCTCGTGTTAATTGCCTGTAAGCATACACCATTTATTTTAATGGTCTCTCCACTTCTGATGTGGCATTTTGCTGTGGGGTTTTAAATAATTCCTTTCAGCTCTCTTCTAGTGCCTCCAGCTTTTTGACTGCTTTCATCTGAAAGGCCATCATTCAAGGCCATTTCACCACGGAGAATACATCACTCATCTTGGGGACGTCCCAGCTGCGGTGCTCGGCTTGGCTTTTGGTCACATGAGACCTTTCGGGACGTTCTCAAGAAGTGGGAAGCTCACGATCAAGTGTCAAGTCACTTTCCACACCAAGGCAGTCTGAGGAGCTTTAGTAGCATTCCCCAGTTTACCACAGGCATACACATGGAAAATTCTAACGTAGTCTTCCTGAGAGTAACAGTTCGTATGCCAAACAAGATCTGCAGTGCTACAAAACCCACTGTAAAGTACCAGTTCTGAGACTGGGGGTGGGAGGAGGGCAATAGTCAGCACCCAGATACCACGCAAGTGCAGTGTGCAGCTTTGGCTGGCTAATCCAGATAACGGGGCAGGTTTTTTGCTGTATTGATCCATATCTCTGCTGATCCTATGATCTGCAGGATTAGTCAAGACAGAATTGCCCGTGGCTTGTGCTTTCGCTCTGCTTCTCCCATGTTCTTGTGACTTCAGGGGTGTAACAGGGCTCTTTTGGAGGAGGTCTTTGCTACTGAAATAGTACAAATAAAATGGTTACTTCTGTGTGCTAATAGGTTAATTGTCAGTTCTACCTCTGCTTGATTATTCAGCTTAACTCTCCGAAAGGTGATAAAATAAGGCCAAAAAAAAAAATTCCCAAAGCATTTTCCTTTATAAACCTCCTTTCTCTAGGCTTCCAAAAAGTATTTATGCACAGGCCTCATCCTAACAAAGGCCTCTTTGAGGGTCCTACGGTAGTCAAACATTCCCTTCTTTCACAAGAAATTAAGGGCTGTGATTTACTGCAGTGACCTGGGTGCGTGAATGCTTTCATTTACAGCTAGCTTGTTTTGTTTGGGTTTGTGCTCCTCTGGGTGCTCCAGTTAAGCTAACGGATCGCTGTGTGTGAGGGGTGGGCTGCTGCCCACAGCTCACAGTGACGGGCAGCAGAGGGGAAATGAAAGGAGTAGGCAGTTTTGGTTTGGCTGTATGGTTTTCTTTCCCCGGGATACTAAAGTCTTTTGCTTTTCATCAAGTGAAGAAGGGGGACGGGTTGTTTTAATTATTTATTTTAATTGGCTATTGTGTAGATTTATTTCAAATGTTCTTATCTCAAGCGATGGTGGAGGAGAGGATGGGTCAGAAGGAGAAGAAACCCTGCAATGCAAGCGATGCCCAAGAGCATCGTGTAGCAGGAGATGCAGCTGACCTTGTAGGACCGCTCACTAAAACATGAAGCAGATCCTCCTCGCCTTCTTCCAGGAAAATCTTTTTGCAGGGACGCGTGGCAGGAAGCTTGTAGCCTATCACACAATATGGGGCTCCTTCCACTTTTCATCACTCCCTCCGCTGTCGCTGCCACTGTCTCTCAGAATGCTTTTCCCTGCAGGTGGTTACCGTGGAAAGCCCAGGAATCTTTTCCATGTAACACCACTTTTCACATCTTACTGTAAGGAGAGTGTGTGTTAAGGTGAATGAGCCAGTTAGGGCTGCACGGCTTTCCCTATCCCTCCGAGTTTTCCCTCTTGAAATATTTCAAGAGCAAAGCACAAGTTAGACTGACCTAGGATCTGGCTCATGAACTCCCTCGGGAGGCACGTGATGGTCGCCATCAACTGCTAGACTGCCAGGAATGACATCCCTGCTCGTGGTGAGCACTGCTGCAGACATGTCACACAGGTAGCCACTCGGGTGTGCTAAGCATTGGTGGTGATAGCAGGACACAACTCACAGACGACTCTTTGCTGTGGTCTCTGGAGCTATTTCCCTTCTTTGGGATCTGCCTGTTCTCTACCAGGTGGTGGTCGTGTGTGCTGGGGGAGGGCTGGGCTAGCTACTACTCTCCAGGGAGAATGCAACAGAGGGTCCCAGTTAGACAGCCTTTAATTGGTGACTCTTTCCCGACTCATCTCCTCGTAAGAAAATGCACAGATGCCTCCCATGGAAGCTGTTTTGTTACAGGGCGTGTACAAATCCATCTGAAAGCAACTCGCACAACAAAAAAAGTGCTGCCTGAAAAAAACAGCCCAAAAGCGAAAGTGGGGAAGAAGCAGTTGATTCCTGTTCTTTCCTTTAATCGTGGTCAGGTTTATATTGGATCCAGCTTGAGCATTACGTTATTCTTCTGAAATTTTACCCAGTCTTTAGCTAGTTTAGCTTCGGTGTAAAAGATGAGAATGCAGGGGTTTGCAGGATGTGGCTGTGAAACGCGGTGTGGTGGAGCACGGACTCCGACTGGCTTGTTCCTCTTTATTATGCTTGGTATACAGTAGAAATGCACTGAAAAGCAACGGAATTACCCTTGGCAATCTAAGTCCTTCGCTTAGTGGTCTGTGAGGCCATCGTTTTAAGATGTTTTTCCACTCAGCTCTTCAGCATGATGCTCACTTTGATGCGGCGTTACAGTTGCACTGCTTTGTCATCTTCTGTCTCTTTTTCTTCCTCTTATTTTTATCTGTCCTTGTCCGTCTTGTCCTTCACTTTACCAGAAACAAAACATCCTTTGTGGCTGTAAACTCAGCATGCCAAATAGTTGGAATAACTGTAGCACTCCAAGAGTGAATGTGCAACATAAAAGCAACAGTAAATTCCTTTTAATGCCATCCTATAACAACAAGAATTCCCGGTTTAATAATTGGAGCAGTGGAATGGTTGACCTCGTTGTTTGATTCAACCATTAGCTTGCTTGGCTTGGTTCAAAGTCTACTTGCATTCTGTGTTTGACTTTGCAGCCAGTAATTTAGTGTTAATGATGCTGCATTCATTAACATCCCAATGAGACCTCTTTTCTTTTTCATGCTTTTCTTCATAGGGAAAATCATTCAATTACCTGAATCTCTGGCTTAATACATGCCTGCATGAAGCATGGCTTGTTTTACTGCCTTTGTTGTGTGCTGTGAAGGGCCCTGAAAGCAAATCGGTTAGTCATTTCTGTGGCTGCCCTTTGCAGTAACACGGGTGAAGAAAGAAGTGGATGTTATAGTACTAAGAATGGTAGTTAGCATTACCCTAAAGAGGATTCTGCAAGGGGTTTGTTTTATCACTTTCAGCCTGTTGTAAGCTCCTACATGGTGTTTATTTGTGAGAACTCCCTCCCTTCCCTTCACTCCTTGTTCACGCATGCTGGTTTGCTCCTTTAAGGTGGTTTTGGTTGTTACTGTGGAGTTGTTTTGAGCATTGGATAGTTAAATTTCACCACGCTACCTGAGATGATAGAGCATAGATCCCCCATGAGAGGAGAGAAAAGGAAAAAAAAAAAAAAAAGAGAGAAGATTCTGTGAATATTGAAAAAACCCCAGACTTCAGCAACCGTGTTGAATCTGGGGCTTCACAGCACTTCCAGAGCACAGGGGACAGATCTGCAGTGGAAATAAGGCAGCCCAGCTTTCATAGCATGTGCATAGTTTGCACAGCCTATTAACTTTCAGAAGATAACTGCATTATCTGCTGCACACTACTGATTTCTGCTGTGTGATTTCCAGGGGCCCCAGCAAAGCTTTGTTGTATACCTGAAGTAGTACTGGGGTAGGGGGGAGAGCATGAGTAGGCTCTGTTGGTTTAGTTTACTCATTTACCTATGTGGAAGCTGTACTATGCACCCAGATAGGCCAGTAGGGTTTGTTCTTGGGATCAAAATCTGTTCTTTCATCAGGGAAACAGAGACCCTGCTGGCATTGGACGTCCTGCTGTTAGAGACTTGCAGTGCCCCTGGCTAAGCATGCCTACCTAGACACCAGCTGGCTGAGCTGCCAGACAAAGCTTGATGACCTGCAAATGTAGATCAGGTATTATCTGGCTCCTCCCTCTGGTTCTCACTTGAGCATGCTCGAGATGTCTGCGGCAATGGGAGCCAGCAGCTGTCTTCAGGGATCTTAGAGACGCAGATAAAGCACCGCGGCCATTGTTTGAAAGTCAGCTTCTGCTCCTGCCTATGCCCCTGAGCTGATCTGTGATGTCAGAGAAGCCAACTACATCTGTTTCTATTTTGGAATATTCATTCTTTTGGTGTGTGTCATCTGTAGGGAGGCTTGCAACGCTGCTGCTGAATAAGTAATCGTAAATAACCCTAAGAGCATAGAGACCCTGTCCATTTGAATTGAGGCTCCTGCAGCTGCGAGCTGGCAGTCTGCAAATCTGTGCTGCTCACGTGAGTTTGCTTCCTAGCTTCTTGTTGGTGCCCAGGACAGCAAAGAGCTGTTGGCTCAAAAGGTTTGCCGTGTGCTGAAGGCTTTTTGAGTTTGAACAGGCAGTTTTACAGAAGCTCTTCCTTTGAGGTTCCTCTCTGACAATTGTCCTGAACAAGCACCTATGGACAAGAGGGATCTGCTAACCATGAAGGAGCACACTCGTGTGATCTTGAAAGCACATTGGCCAGATTGGTTTGAATAAAGAACTTGTCACTGGTTTCCTCATTTTATTGGGTAGTATGGGGAAGAGTCGCTGAGGGACAGAACTGGGGATTGACAGATTTAGTCACCTAATAATTAGCCTTTAGTTTTCGGTCATGCTGAAGCCTATCTTGAGAAGGTGTCTTGCTCCCATCATGAACTTGACAAGGGGGTCTCCTGATCCTTAGGATGCGTTCCTATTTATTGTGATCATCATACATTGTCTGTGCTGAGTCTAACTCTCTTTTCTTTATACTGGCATTGGTGTTAGTTTGGCTGTTTCTGTAAATCCATTTTCATTTCAGCCTGGGGGTTTCCTCTCCTTTTCCTGATCCCCCTTCTTGGCTGGGGAGGGGTCTTTGGGTGGTAGAGCCTCTGCTACAGTTTAGCCCTGGATGTAGGCTAAACCTGGACACGTACCTTAGGATAAACTGGAATGACTGCCCTATGGCTACCCGAAAGGGGGCTTCAAAACCAAAAATACCCATTAGCAATGATGACTTCAGTCACTAAACTTTATTTGCCTGGAGTAATAGGAATAATTTTCCTATCTCGGGAAATGAGAAGGTTGGTTGGTTTGTGGGGTGGCACAGAGGCGTGCTCAGACTCTCTGGGGGGTATCTAGAGAGTGGCCAAAGGGCCTCAGCCGTGTTTATGACGATAGCAGAAGGTACTGGGCAGACACAGCAGTGAACGTAGTGCTGCAGTTCCACCTGTGTGTTTGGGTTGTTTTCCTTTCTTTCTGATGCTGCAGTGTCGGTCTCCTTCCAGTTCTTGACAGATCTGGCATTACTGGAGTCACGATGTCCTAGGTAAGTCTGTGCAGAGAGTAATTGCTGATGAACTTGAAGTGCCCGTGGCTGCTGGTGAAAATCTCTGCAGATTTACTTGCTGCTTTGGAAGCCTCTGGTTTGGGTAGAGGCTTCTTGGTGGATTGACCCAAGCAGAGCAGAAACCATCTAGAATTCGTGGACACATTTTTCTTTCCCATCAAATGACTTTTGGATAAGAAATGCTTATTATTTTGCTTCTCTGGCCTGTGTTGTCTTCAGGCTTCTTGCAGCCTGTGCTAGCTGCTCTTCCCTGGGACTTCTGGGGAGGGGAGAGTCATCTGGCATATGTTCACAGAATTGCATTGTGGAATACAGAAATACATTGTGGCTCAAAATAAACCCATCCATGGCTCATGATGCTGGAAGAACACTTTCCAGACCCACTATGGTCTTCATTCCAGCAAAGAAAGCAGTTGTTAGTGGCAGGAGAAATTTATTCGGGAGATTGCTATTTCTGCAATTTCAGAGTTGTGCAGCTGCGTAAGGGGACTTGATAATAAGCTGGTCAGGGGCCCATCTGTTTCTAATAAAACGTGGGGGGGAAAATGCCGAAGTGGCAGGCAGGAGCAGTTGTGTAGTGCAGACTGAGCCCTGAGTCCCAGCAGTTGTCTGCTGCCCCATTCCCCTCCCTCCCTTTCTCTGAAGGGAGAGAGGAGCGAGCACCTAAGGAGGGACATACCACACTTTTTCTTCTCCCTCTGTTTTTTCTACTAAGCATAGGGGTTGTTGTTTATGCCGTGAATACCCTGTGAAAACTGAGCCCTAGGAAGTTCGTTGCGTAGCTGTGGTCCTGGGAAGTTCCTTTAAGCCTGTGCAGTGTTGGGTGCAGGAGCCTTGAGTGCAGATGCAGTCCTGTTTCTACCCATGAAGATAAGTTGTCTGCTACTGAACTTCTTGAGCTGCCTGCTCATAAAATAGACCCGAGCAGATCAGGTGGGAGTTTTAATGGAATGATTTTCACCTCCACAGAAGTTAAAAAATGAAGGGGTGTATATATCAATTAATGAGATTATTTTAGGAAGAATTTGAAACTCTTACTGCTTTCGTACGAAAGCCACAGACTGGAGGCAGCAATGTACCAGGTAGAGCTTTTTTTTTCAAGTTTTGTAACACAAAATTCATCATACAACTGTGATTAATTGCAGTGGATCTAGTCACAGATGAGACGAGGCATTTGAGACAAAGTTTGTGGACCCTGATATCTTACATGTAATTTTTGAAGGGATTTTGATGGCATTGGGCACCCACAACCTGTTGCTTTCAGTGGAGCAAATGTAATATTGCTTTTCCATTATGGTGAATTAGCTTTGATGTCAGTTCTGCCTTCCACATGAAGGCATCTTGAGACAGCAGAAAATGGGAACAAGGTCCTTCCGTGCCCTTCCATGGCTGTTAACCTTCTGCTGTCTCGCCGAGACAAACCTCGCTCCGAATGATAGTGGAAAGCATGCTTGTCCTTGACTGCAGGGATAATGCCTTGATGTGTGTTTGTAATGGATGGCATGTGCTTATGCTCCCACTCCCAGGAGGTGGATGCTTTCCAGTCTGTTACTGTCCTGAGCTTTGCTTTTGGCTTACAAATGTATGCCGTGCAAGGTTCAGGATCTTGGTATAGAAATTGTGAATATATGATAAAAAGAACCGGTGATGTTTTTGGAGGACTTAGTTGCTGTTGGCAAAAGAGGGCAGGGTTGGAATGGATCGAGAAGAAGAGAATAAGGAATGGAATGGGTGGAAGCAGCCTGGAAGTTGAAGAGACTGTGCATGATTCCCCTCGCTCAAGTGCGAAAAGGCATTCCGTGTACCCTTCCCCAAACGGCAGGCAGTGCAAATGAATACTGTTGGAAAACAAGTCTGCTCCTGGTCATCTCCTCACCAGTGAAATCGTGATCTAGAATCCAAGGTTTCATTAAATAAATGAAGCGTAACAGGCAGAGCCTTAACTACTGAAACAGGTCACTTTGGGAGCAGAGACTACTTCAGAAGTGCTCCGGTGTCCTCTCAGTAGAAGAGGCAGTCCAGGCCTTGTGCCAGATTGCAATTTGCAGGTGTAATTGGATGAAACCTTGCTGCACAGAGGTGGAAGCTGCTGCTGTGTGCACGGCAGTAACGCGGAGTGAAACTCAAGCATCCACCCGAGGGATAACTGCGTATGCTTTAAGGACCGTGTGCCTCTACACCGTGCAGATATTGAGGGAAATGCTTTACCCCCTTTGCTTACGGTCTGTGTCACGTCAACTCTGCTCCTGCTTTACAAGGACTTGGAGTTTTGATGGTATAATGGTGAATGAGACCACTTTGTAACGCAGCCAGAAGCCAGTCCGGCGGTAATGTACCTATGTTATGAACGGTAAACTGTAGGCACAAAGCAATTAGGTCTCATTTCATTAAAATAAGGGTGGCAGCCTCTGTGAGCAGCTGGCTTCTGTGTGAGTTGAAATGGAAGCAAGGCTGCTATTGTCAGGGTGATTTACACCACCTTGCTCAGGTGCCTCAGTGTCTGAAGGAATAGGGATGTGCTTGAGAAACAGCTGGCTGAGGCACCAGCCACACACCAAAAGAGCAGGGCCAGAAAGCAGGAGCAGCCATTTGTGACACTGCTGTTAAGTGTTCCCCTTGCAGATCAAGGGGTTATGCAGCTTCGGCTTTATTCTTTGGGGGTTTTCCACCCCTTTGGCTCGGAAATACCCAGCTAGCTATTGATTGCAACTTAGAAACCAAATTACTGTACCGTGGCACATTATTAATTGTGGTTAGTCTGGATCTGATGTTGTGGCTGAAGTGGGCCATTCCTGACAGATTTTGCCTCCTTAGATCCTTCAGAGGAGGAGATAGGCATCGTCTTCCCTTCTGACCTTAAAATCTAAGGGTTCAGGAGGAAAAAAACCCCAGACACATATATGTATATATACACACACACATAATCTTTCTAGGTATAATCCAGAGAATTCCTAGGAGTCCTAGTTTTCACAGGCAGTGACAAAGGATGATTTCATGTGCTTGGTGGTTAGGGGATGGGGGGAGGATCTCTGAAAACACGCTTTCCAGAGAATTGTTTTTCCTGATACAGATTATTGGCACTGATGCTTTTGAAAAGTTCCCCACCAGGTCTCTGAAAACCTATCCTTTATGACTCCCATCAAATAAAAATACACGCGGTCAAGACTTTCTTCTTCAACCTCCATCTGCCCTTAACTGCTTTCTGGGTCCTTTCTGGCCTTGCCTCGCCCCGTGGTTTCCATCTCCAGCTGTGTCCCCGGCAGCGCATCCCCGCGTGGTCGTGGCTCGCACGGTCCCCCCACCGCTGCCTCTTTGTTCATCGCGCCCCGCAGCCCCTTGACGAGCACGCTGCAAGCTGGTAGGTAGCGGGTGAGCTTTAGGAGGTGTAAGGTGTATTTGTATCCTACTGGGAAGAGATTTTGGTTTAAAATGCAAGGCAAGTAGGTATTTGCATTTACCTTTTACTGTTCCTTCAAGCAAACTCAGTAGATTCGGGTGTTTCTCTTTAGTTTCTTCGTGGAAGGAAAATGTTGAAACCTTACCAATGTGAGGTTTATAGTGAGCTGTTCAAGTGCCTTTGAAAATAAATGGTCTCGAGCTCCCAGGGGGAAGTACAATATTTAATCTTCACGTGTGGTACTTGCATTGCATTGGTCCAAGTCTGACAAATACATCCGCTTTAGCTTGGGACAGAAGTCAAGGCTCTTGCTCTTGACTTCAAAACAGGCTTACTCTTGTTTGGTTTAACCTGACTAAGAAAAACTTAGGGAGAGCAGAATTACGGTTTCTGTTGGAGGTGAAATGGGGAACCAACAATTAGCACAAGACCCACGGGTGCACTGCAGCAGTGGGTGTAGGATCCTTGGCAGAGCTCTCCAGCGTGGCTGCTTCTGCTGTTACAGTGGTGCGGGGCAGTGCGCTGGGTAAGAGTTTTGTCCATCGTTTGCAGCTAACATCTGTCAAGGTTCTCTGTTTATGGGGTAGATGAAAAGGCCTGCTAGTGCTAGATGTAGCCTAGGGTGAAAGAATAGCTGCACAGAGACCCCCCATGCTTGTTTCAGTTGTGAATCTCGCATTGTTTCAGTGGTAGAGTAATTGCTCCCCTAGGTTTATCTGTCCCGAGGACTCCCTGCATGGGCTAGTCCCACCTCTGTACGTCACTGGAACCATCAGCGAAGGCACGTGGGTCATCTGACCTAGTTTCTGTGTGGGAAATAGAAACTGGCTGGAAACTGGCTGGAAACTGGCTGGAAACTGGCCGTCCTGCAGGAGGGCTCAGCTGCCTCCACATGCTAACTACTGCTGTTGTGGCTTTGAAAGCAGATTGGTAATGGGAATTATTGATCACCTCTGACAACTTTATTGTATCCATTTAGTTTTTATGTTGTACATCACCCTCAAAGGGTTAGCGAGTGACTATCTTTCATCTCTGTGGTCTCTGGAAGGCTCTCTTTGCACCATCCTGCTGAGCTGTTTCTCAGTCTGAAAGGAATGCAAGGACTGGATGGGTAGAGACTGACCTGATTAATTCTTGACTCATGCTGCCAGTGATTATTTGAATAGCTGTGGATCTGGGTAAGGTAAAGAAATGTAGTACTGGGACTTCAACTGTAAAAACAAATACTGGCTCCTGATGACAGAGATCGAAGGCTGTATCTGGGAGATTGAGACACTTGCACATCTCGCCGTTCCCTGGGGACTTCTTATATTAAAGAGCAATTAATAATGATAGCAGTGATTCCAAAAGGGTTTTTAATGGTATAATATCTTTTGCTATTTTTAATCGTGGCAGCACAGTGATACTCAGGTTTATTCTTTCAGGAAGCTTCTACATCAGTTACTTCATGTGTGTCTGCTTTCTTCAGTTTGAGGACATTGTCATTCTTCTCTCAGAGGACGTTTTCGTTTATTCCTTCTGCTGCTGGTTTCTATAACAGCGGTGATTTTCTTGTGCTGTTAATTCATGGCCTGGAAAGTAGGAGAGGGTGGAAGGAAAGGTATTCAGCAGGAATCCTCAGGTGGCCCAAAGGTCTTTGTCCTCACTGCAGCCAGCTTAGACAGAGCATTCCAGCTGAGCCTTCTTCTTTAGCCCTCCCCTCCCTGCTTGCTTCCAGTGTGTAGATCCCCTGCTCCAGTGCAATACGGACATTGTAAGTAGCAGCTTGATGAGGTAAACCCAGCTAGGTTAGTGCTGATAGAGAGCTGCCGTGCACAAGGTGTGTGATACACAGATGAAGACTGTTCCCAGTTACACTAAGCAAGTCAAGCTAAGAAAAAGACACTACAGTTCCCATTTTAGTCAGGGAATTGAAACAGCTTGCAAGTGAGGTGAAGCTGAAGTATTCTTTCATGTTGTCTGAAGCTGTTAACATAACATTCAGAGGTCGAATGATAAAGCCAAGTCAATGTATTGGTTTAATTTTTTTTTTTCTTTAGGAAAAGAAATAAGTATATATTTGTGTTCAACAATCATCTCTAGAATTTGGAAGTTGGGGAACCCTTAGCAAAAGTTTTACTGGCGTGTGCTTGATAGAATTAGGAAATAATGTATACAGGGGAGCTTTAGAAGAGAGAAATCCTCAGGCTTCAGGGTATACCCCAGCCATTAGTAAACAGGGGTCAGGCAGAGTCTGTCTCTGCACATCCATGATCCTGGGGATTAACCTCGCCTGCTGCTGGTCCAGAAGCTGGTACTGCCTGTCATTCCAGACCAGCTATTGCCCCTGACTCGGCCACGCTGTGGCAGAGCGCGAGGGCTGTGGTTATAGACCTGGCACCGTTGGGCCAAGTGCTCTTTAAATCACAACCCAAACCTAAAAGGCTTAGTTGCAGTTACAGTCTGGATAATCCCTTGTGACAGTGGCTATTTAGGGAACGCATCTCAATAAAAAGATCTGATTTTTTGGAAAGTGCAGAGCAGGCAGCAGACATCCCTTGACATGTGTCGAGTGTTGAGTATCGAGCCACTTTGTAAATCTAAATAAGGATTCAGGGCTTGAGATTTTTCACGGAGCCTGAAGGAGAAAAGCTTCTTTAGAGAAAGCCTTCTGATGACTCATGATTTAAACCCCAGTATTCTGAAAATCACGGCTACCACTCCAGTACATTAGCTCTTTATGTTTAGTTATATTGCCACTAATTTCTGGCAGCAAATACAGAGAGCCAACCGCATGTTCACCAGGTGCCCAGAGGTGTCTGATAGCCATTCCTGTTTTTCCTGTGTGCAAGGATTAGGGTTTTTTTAGTAGAAACAAATATTGTATCTTATCTTGAGACTGGATCCTCACTGTCTTTACTCAGATGGATTAATCAGCCACTCAATACAATTAAAAGACAGCTTCATGAAGAACAGCATGAGTCTCTCACATGACTGCAGTCTTGCTTGTCCTGCTGATGTTATTACACTGAGGAAAGAAGGTGTAGCCTGGGCAGAGCCAGTTTTTGGTCAAAATCGGTGACGAAGGAGGGTGAGCAGCTGACATACTGTGGAATCAAGTGCTGCATCCTAGGAAAGACTTGGACTGGTGCAAGGAATAGCAGTGGTCTGCTTTGGAGAGGGATCATTAAGGGTACTGGTATTGTGTGGGAGCCCTCTGCAGAACGCAGAGGGACTTCATTACTTGTGACAGGCAGTGAACTTCACGGGCCAGATTGTTCAGATACTGCCCTCCTGTGAAGAGAGGTGCTGGGGGAGTCAGAGGGGGATCGGACACAAAATGTGAGTGCAGCTGAGTGCAAAGCTGTAAGAAAATAAAAGTGATGGGTTATTGTGTGTGGCTTGACCAGGCCCATTTTGCTTCTCTAGGCTTACAGACTTGTGCTTACATTTTGATCAGTAACTTTGGTAGAGTTGCGGTGGTTTTAGCACAGGTGAGGAAGTCCTGGTTTACAAAGCCTTTCTGGCTTTAATACGAGGCTGCTTCTGTGTAATCTTGGTGAGTAGCTATGGCTTAGGCTGAGTTCTCATAATTTACAGCCTTCCCCTGTTATTTTCCTTCCCATCAAATCTGCTGCAGTAGAGAGCTCATTTTCTGTGGGTTATTTTATATGCTGTATAAATCACAGGTGTTGAACACCTGATGCCTGAAGCCACTGCTCTGATGCTCATTCTAACGCTGCCCCCAGAGCCCGGGGTGCTGAGGAGATGTAAATCAGAGTTCAGTACTGAACGAAGAAACGGGACCAACTCTGCTGCATATCCACGCCAAATGTATTGGGGCCTGGGTAGAGGAGCTGCACAGCAGTGCCAGGAGATGAACCTGAACCTGTGTGTGACATTTTGTTTATTTCTGAGAGCTGTTACAAAAGCAGTGTCGGTGAAGCACTCGGCAGCCACAGCAGGAGTCTGTGTTTTACAGCACAGGGAGAGGTGCAAAAATCCAGTTGCTTTTAGAATGCATGGAAAGTTCTCTTGATGCTTACACAGAGGAAATTGCCAGAGGGGACAGGAGTGTGCGGGGCTGTATCGGGAGGATCTCTTGGTTCTGGGGCTCAGTTGGGTCACCTGTACGCCGGGAATACTTTTGTGTGTCTTTAAGGGCTTGAGATTAGCAGGTCTTGGCTATGCCCGACTGTGGCAGTGATCTGAAAGCCGCTCAGCAGGAGCTCTGGGAACTCAGCTAAGACTTGATCAAGAAGCCCAGCAAGAGCTTTGAGTCGGCTCTCCCAGACGGTACCTCTGTGTGCCCCTAAGTGGCTGATGAGGGTGTCTGTAGCCCCCTTACCAGAGGCAGCTGTCCCACCAAAAGGCCAGCTAGGTGCTCTACGTTTTTTAAAGCTGAAATAACTGCCAGAAAAATTCCAAGGCACTTAGAGCTGTGTCCTGTCATTAAACATGAATTAAGTTTCCTGTATTTGCTGTGGTGAATTCCTCCTAGGTTTCCAGGAGACTTCCCAGAGGTCAATAAATGAAGCCTTTTCTTGTCTTGTGGCAATTTGGTTCCTGTTTATCCTGTCAGTCACAGCTGATGCTGTAAGACATTTAGATACCCCGGGAGAGTGGGGGACAGGTTTCCCTGTTTTTATACTCTTTGTTTCTTCCCCGGGTTCAGCCCAGTTTGAGTTTCTTAGCTGTAAATGATGTCTAAATTTGAGTTTGTGTTAACTATTCCTCTTCTATGTTGTGGTGCCTGAATGAGGAGAGCCACTGTGTTACACAGCCAGTAACTTGGCGTTGCTCTACCAACTACATAGTTAAAATAGCAGCAGCAGAGAGAAAAGGCAGTAAACAAGCTGGCTTTGCTCTTGCCTGAAGGCATTTTTCATTCCTGTGCTTGTTGAGCAAATAGGTCAGTGTATTAGCATGTTATTCTTCCTAATCTTTTGGCCTCCGTTTTCATTATATTAATGCTTTAGGTTTTAGTCAAGAGAGAGAGGCCTTAATGATGCTAACAGTCCTAATGATTTTCTGAAATTCCGGAGGTTCTGGCAATGTGGTAGTTGCCAAAGGTCTTACAGTTAACACAGTAATTTAAATGTTAGAGCAGCCTACCCATAAATCACAGTGGCACTTCCAGAGGCACCAGCGTATGCAGCAGTTCACCAACTTGCCAGAAACATCTCACGGTGGGACCTGGGCCAGTGCTTTGTCCTTGGGAGGCAGGTGGCTAGGCTGGCTTTGTTCACCATCACTGAAGGCTGGTACAGAAAACAGTAGTGTGGGGGTGTCCAGGCACAGTTAGCGGTGGCCTGGTTCTGCTGTCACTGGCGGTGCCACTTCAGCTTCCACTCGTGTGGCAGTAAGGTGCTGTAGCCCAAGGAGCTGAAAAAACCCCAAGTCCAGACAGCTTGGGTTTCCCTGCTCCTGAGCAGTTGTGCTCCGTTCATCTGTTAAGTGCTCTCATTACTTCCATCAGTTGCTTGGGGCATGTGTCACCAGACAGGAAGAACTAGTGGAGAAACTGAAAACTGGAGTTGTAAAAGGAGACCAAATGCCATGGGGCTTGGAGTAACGCCTGAAACTGTTTGACACCTTGATTTTTGTCACCAGCTGCTTCTGCTTGCCATTTGACTATTGCAAAGATACCAGCCCTGTTGTAGCTGCTTCTGGTTTCTGCAACAGCTACAGATGATAACAGCTTGTTTTCCACATTGAAACACGAGGAGAAGAGATGAAATAATCCCTAGAAGTGTTCGGTGGTGCTTCCCCTCTGGCTCTGCAGTTCAGTCCTATAGCCTGGTGCTTTTTCATTTGCAAAATGCACAGTTGTTAATCCCTCTGCTGTAAAAATCCTCTGACAATATCTCCTTATAAGCATCGATTTCTTATTTTGCTTTCCCATGCCTTCTATTCTTCCAATGTGGTTTTATATAGTGAAGCAACCTTCAGCTTTTAATGTAAAGGCAAGTCATTACGTTTCTTTTTCACCTCGTACAATGAGGAAAAACGGGGCAGTTTCATCTTGCACTATTAGGTTGTCAGGCAAAGTTCATGATTCCTGTTAACTACGGAGGAGTCAGCTGTAAGTCACTGGTGTTTGCTCTGCTTTTTCTGCAAGTAGCTTTGGGGACCCTGCTGACTATCAGCATATTTCTGCCTGGTCTGTCACTTGTAAACGATCGGGAATCACCTTTTGGAGACTGTGTTCTGTGAGCGATATCTGGCCAAAGTCTGTTCTTTAGCAGCTACAGTCTAACTTGGCTACTTGACTTGACAAGTCCTGATGTGACTGATGGTAGAACAACATCTCCAGTGGTTGTAAAACAGACGCTGACCCAGCAAATTGCAAGTACACTTTTATGCATGTAGACAATGCGTTGGGTTACAAATGTGCATGTGTGGACTTTTTTGGGTGCGAGCCAAATCAAGTCCTGGGGTAATATTGCTGACTTTGCTCGTGTTGCGTTGCACTCTGTTCTCTTGCTTTACACTCTGCCTTTTTCTGAGATTCTACTGGATATTCTTCTCATAGCGTGCAATCTTTCATACCCTCTTCCAGTTTTCTTAGGACTGGCTTTGATTATGTGCCGGATAAAGTCAGGCCTGATACAGCTCTTGGAAGTGTCCTCCTCACTGGGGGAAATAAAGCAGTTGGAGCAGAAGATGTGTATTTGCTGGGTTTTTTTCAAGAAGAAAATTGTTTTGGCACACAGGGGCACAGACAATTAATAGGCTTTTCTAATGCCGTGTTGTGCGAAACCAGTGATCCCGTGTGACTCCCGAGTACAGGCTTTGTCCGCGGAGGGAGCCGAGTCTATGAAGTCATGCTGCATTTGACTGTGAAGTGCCAGGTCACTGCATCGTGTCTCGGTCCGTTAGTTAGGAGTCGGGATGAAATTAGGTTACTTAAATACTGAGAAGAACAGCAACTAAAAGCAAGAGCTTCCAACCTTCATCTGTGGATAAAAGCCCCGCTCGGGTATAGTGTGGTGTAAAGTAACCTCTCTCCATAAATTCTTACGGCACGTGCAGTCTTGTGGTGGTCCTGAGATCCTGAATTCGGGTTGTGGCTTTGGGATGGGGACAGCGTGGGACTGTGGGTTCTCTGGTCTTTGGTGTGGGTGACGAGAGCCAGGTCTGTTTGCTGACAGGTGATGAGCCAGGTGGAGCTTTCTGTTGTTGGAAGGGGGAAACTAAGATGTGTTGGTAATCTGGACTGTGGGCACAGCTCCCAGAGCTGTGTCAAAGGGTCCCCAGTGTGCCCCATCCCCAGGGGGGTTTTGTTGCTGAGAGGCTGCCCCAAACAGCCTGGCAAGGAGCAGGAATGCTCGGGATGTACAGGGTTAGACGAAAGCCCCTGCCCCACTCTGCACCAGTTACCCTGGCTGCTGGCACTGGGGAGAGCTGGCCTGCTTCACCAGGGGAGTAGCTACTGGCTCAGCTGGAAAACAGGCTGTTTGCTGACCACCGGTGAATACCAGAAGGGGTAGAACATTTTCTAATAAATATTATTGTAAACTGCAGTTCAACAACAGCTTATCTGTGGGAGGTGGCATTAAACATTACTTTTCCTGTCCTCTGGTAGAAGGAGACTTTGGAGCGTGCAGACCCCGCAGTCAGCATGAGGCTTTATGACCGTTAAGTGCCAAACACCGACGTCTCGGCTTGAGGGGAACATGGTGACAAGGCCTGTTACACAAACCCTTCATTTCAAACTGCAATCAACGTTGAAAGGAGTGATAGAGTCAGTAATTCCGTGTTTCTGCAGCTCGGAAACCTTTTAGCTTAAAAGCACTCCAGTTTACAGATATCCTTAATTTACACAAGTAATTAGAACTCTAAGGGAAATTGAAGGAAGGAAATTAAATTTAAGAGCGAGCCTCAATCCGCGGTGCTGCTCTGGATAACAAGGCCACTTTGTAACAAAGGGAACAATACGGGGATAATTGTCACCAGGGCAGAGCTGGCCAGTTCCAGGTTACCTTGTTCTTCTCACCCTTGCAAGTGTCAGGGAAACAGGGGAGAATGTGCAGGGGAGAGCAGCCAATGAACCATTCCTGTTGTGTTCGGCAGCTAGAAGACGAGAGAGACCAGCTCAGGGGTCTCTTTTGCTGCTTTATGTCTGCTCGGACTCAGGGAACGTTCTGCTGGAAGGAGCTGTTGAGAGAAACTTTATATTCCAGCTGCAAAGAAGGTTATGAAAACATGTCAACAGAGAGAGGCCAGGTGTTCAGGTCAGCGCAAGCTCTGCGGATTCCTGAATGCAGCATGAAGAGCAAAGCCACCTTAATCAAGGCTTCTCTGAAGCTAGCAACCCTCAGTGAGAGGGCTTTTTGAGAGGGTCTGGTGGAGCATCAGTCTGGCATAGCACTCAGAGTGTTTTCTGCTCTCCACTCCAAGAGTTTGTTATTAGCCTTGCTGAGTGCCAGCAGATTGTGAGGTCCCGTGGCCTGATCTGCTGTTTAAGGGAAAAGCACTGGAAAATGAGCCTTCTCCTATGGCTGCTGTAGGTACTTACCCTTGACCTTGAGTGTTTCCAGACGCTGTTACCAATTTCATCATTCATCATCTGCATCTTACGTGGCTTCTGTAGCATTTTGCCCCGGTGCTCGTAAGCAGCTGCACCAGAAAATGTTCACTTGAGAGCAGGAGACCCATGAACCGATTTGGTTCTTGCTGTTCACGGGGCCTTCTGCAGAAGGACCCTTTACAGCGTATACTCCAAGGAGCTTGCAAAGCAGGGAGTGAAGGAGAGGGAGCTCATCCCAAGGGTGTTTGTTCTCACTGGGACATCGTGTTGGGGGCCGCAGGGTTTGCCTGCCTTTGGGGTGGAGGCAGCTGTTTGGCATTGACAGTTTGGCAACAGGACGGAGATTTCGTAAACTCTCTTTTTTCACAGGCATGGGTTAGTTTCTGTTTTGAATGTTTGCTAATCTTCCTGTCAGTTTCTATAAAGGAAAAAACAACCAACAGAGAACACTCTTGACGCTGCTCTGAAAGAAGAAAAGCTGCAGGAATGTATGGAACAGTTTGTGGTGAGCAGGGCGTGCTTGAGTGTCAGGCAAATACGGCCCCGCTCTGTGTCTTACTGTGCAATTACAGCCTGCGGCAAGAGGAGTAATTTTTGTTGATAAACAAATCACTAACAGTGTGAGATTTTATTTTTTTTTTAATCAGCTGATGAGAAAAAGGCCATTTGGACCCAAAGTGCTGCTGTCTGCTCGTTTGCTGCTAACGTGGATGGTCCAGCTCTCCTGATCCTTCCTGAAGATGGGACCGGGAGAAGGGGAGCAGCTACGGGATCTGTTGTCGTTTCCCCAGTGCAGTGGCAAACTGAACTTCTCTGGCCTCCCCTGTCCTTGCAGTGGACATCCTCTGCGGGCTGTACTGGAAGCTGGTGCAGGAGGCAGGCACAAACAGTCTGCAAAAACACACGGAAAATTCTGGACAGTTGCAGCCGTTTTATTAGCAGCACAAACTGAATGAATTTTTCAGCTCTTTTCTCATCTTTTTCTACATCTTGTCAATGCTGCCTTTCCTCTGGAAGAGTGTAAAGCACTGAACAAAGGTATAAGCCCTGGAAAGTGCTTGTTGCCTAAAGCTAAATGCTTCTAGAGAGTGACAGGATTATCCGAGATAATCGTCCGGCTGGGGTTATTTTTCTGTTTTGTAGTTACAGAGAGCCAGCTGAGTACAAAGAATTCCTAGGGGCTGTACTGTGAGATGGAGTTGTTGATCTTCTTAGCATCCTTTGTCCTTAACAAACAGCTTGCTGGCAACTATTTCCAAGACTCGATCATAATGGAGGAGTAAAATATTATGCAGGATGGGGTGACAGAGCCTGTGATAACCCCTGTGCCGTGCCTCGGGGCTGTTGGTGAATGCTGCCTCTAAGCGCATGGGCTTATTGCAGTGCGAGTGTCAGGGTCTGCGCAGGAACAGGGCTGTGTCTGTGGCAGCTGATGCTGATTCCTATTTATTTATTTATTTGCTAATCTTCATTGCAGGAGAACTGCTCCAGTCGTGACACTGGGTAACAGCTTTGGAGTGATATCGGCAAAACCCAGCGTGCTTTAGTTTAAAATCTTAGGCTGAAGGGAAGAGCAGTCTTTTCCAGCCATGTTTCCCTCTCTGCTTTAAGCATTGAAAGGCATCACTTCGTGTCTCTATAAAAGCTTCTTTGCTGCTGAGAGCATCCGCTACATTTCAGTACCACTCCTCTGATGAGGCTACTGAGTAAGCCAAACCCCTTGAAAGTCTCTCATCAGATGTCACACGTTCGAGAGGTCTCTGTCCCTGTATTCATCGGGCTGCAGATCCTTGGAGGGGTGCAGTTTGTTTATTTCCAGCAGCACCAGGCCATTGACTTTGTAGAGAATGGGATTCCTCTTTGTCTTTGTTGAGTAGCAGTAGCTGCATATTCACTACTATTGCTATTAAAATTCGGTATTATGCTCTCTTTCGAAGTATGATTTTTAGCTCTTTCTAAACTACACAGTGATACTTGGCTATCAAAGAATTCCCAGGTCCCATGAGGTATGGAAGGTTAATTTACATATTATATAAAGTATTGATTTCGGGCACTTTGTGCTTGGCAAAAGATGGCTCCAGTTATGAATTTAAGCTATTAAAATATATACTACTCTCTCTGAAGCATCCTTGGGAGCCACAATTAATGAGGCAGCATGTCTCTGAATGCATGTGGAATATCCAAGGACTTGGATGCCAGCAGTGTGAAATCCTCTGCTAGACAAATAGTACAAAGGGCTGTTGGTTCAGTGCTGATAATACAAAATGATGGACTGACATAAAATATGATTTAAGGGATTAGAAGTCATTGTCTAGTAAGTCAATAAATGATTAATCATCTCAAATTAATCGCCACGAGTTGGACTGCATTGCTAGAGCTGGGCATTCTGTGTGTGTGTGAGGTCAGCTTGTCAGGTGTGGTGTCTGCCTCTGGCTTGGTCGTGGGCACCGACCGGAGCTTTTCCCACGGGTGATGCTCGTGGTCAGTGCGGATTCCCTGGCTCCAAGTAAGCTTACCTTGCAGCTTGTTCCTCCCAGGGCAGCACTCGGCTTTTTCACTGCTTTCCAATTCATCTCTGAAGGGAGTGGTTTTCTTTGAAACTTTCTGTATTTTCCCAGTTGGCTGAACTTGTGATTACACTGGCTGCTGGGGGGTGGGACACACACCCCGCACTGTGGGGGCAGCACTGAACTTGGTTCATTTTCCTAAAGAAATAAAATTGGCATAGTCAGGTAAGAAGTCTTCAGGGCGCCTTGGGTTTGGATGTTGGTAAGAAACTTCTGGAGCTCCTGCTATTTCTAAGTGCAAGCTCCTCAAAGCTTCAGGATGGGTTCCTTGAAGCAACTTAGAGGCATCCAAAAATAAGAGCTCATTAAATTTTTATTTCCCTTTGAAAAATTTTCTTTGTCTTCTCTCCTCCAATGCTTCAGTTGCTTCTGTCTTCCCCTGAGCTGCCACGGGACAGGCTCATAGATAATAAAGGTATGAGCTATGCAATAGAAATGGCTGTGTGTGCAGCCAGTCCCCTAGGCTGCTGTCAGCACAGCAGAGATGCCATACTAGGGGATTGCTTGATTTATGGCAACAAAGCAATGCTGCCCCAGTGAGAGTTGATTTTTGACATGGCCTTTCACGGTTACAGCCACTTCTCTCACTAATTTTGAACAGAAACAGTGAGCTTTAGGAAACAAATTGCATAGTCGATGGTGGAAAAGGTGTCACAGCATCATTGAACAGCCCGGGTTGGAAGGGACCTTGGAAGAAATTATTGCACCCTATGGGAGCAGCAGTCCACTCCTGGAATCAGTGAGCTGGACCTAGAATGCAGCTTCCTTGAGCCAATCTGATAACTGCAGGGATGAGAATGGTACTATCATTTCTATGAATTAAGTACTTAACTTCAAGCTTTTCAGCTAGTTCAACTGTTGCTAAAAATATGTCCTAAAACTAAATCACCACATAAAAAAGGTTGGGAAATAATTATTTGCAAGACTTTCAAAATGAAATCTCCTGCTAACAGTGGTGCTGCCTTCACTAAGACTAAATGATAGACCGCAGGGGAAGTGGAGCTTGCGGGTTACAGGGGTTGATGCAGCTCTCTCAGGAGCTTCAGCTCTTGCTGGGTTTTTGAGCAGTGCTGTGTTGCAAGTGAAGCAATAATTCTGTCCCCCAAAAGAGTGCAATATGAGTGCATGCTGCTCAGCAAGCAGCCAAGATAAACTAGCTGCAGCAAGATTAGACTTGAATCATCAGCTTTCACAAATCTTGTTTTTCTTGTCTTCATTGGGTGCTTAATATACTCACAATTCAATGTCACTCACCCCCATTTTTTTTTCAGCAGAAGATTGTAGCGTTCTTAGTTTTTAATTAAAATTGCCCATACTCTGATGTAGTGGCTCCATAAAGCATATTGGCCTCCTCTGCCTCGGGTAAATGGAAATATTAGCTGTGGCAAATAGGACTATTAGTTTTATCATCCATAGCAATAAAAGGCTTTTATTAAGAATGCCATCAGAAGAGGCATAAAACTCCATTCTGTGTAAAACTACAGAGAGATGTGAGAAACTTTGCTGTACAAGTTTCTGTAGGAAATGGTGGTAGTGGCAATTGTTGGGGTTTTTTTACTGTGTCTTGTGGTCACTGCTCAGAAGTGCTTTTAATTTTTGAAATGGTTGAAAAGAGGGTGCACGTGCAAAGGGTGGGGTAACAGTTGGGGCACGAGGGCTGGGCACAATCTGAATTACCCCCTCTTCTCTGCACAGGTTGCCTGGCTCGAGTTGGGTATATTGCTTGGTCCACAATCAAAATGATTTTGACTGAAGCTAAGCGTGGAAGAATCCTTCTGAATTGCCTGGTTGTGTTTTCGTGGTGACGCAGGCCGGCTGGCTCGCGGCGTTCAGCCGCTTAGGCACCTCTGTCTTTCTCTGGCCGTTTTCAGTAACATCCCGACTCTTGGACTGGTGGACAAGGCTTTTGGCTTGGAGGAGTCGGTGTCTATGTCCTTGTAAGGGTGTATCGGGGGCCTGCACCCAGACCTGCCAGCAGGCAGGTTTTTCAATGGCAAAGTCATGCTTTTCTGTAACCACTTCAAGCATGGTTGCCTTAAAAGAGGACAGCATCTGGTTTTCTTAAAGCAACAAGAGAGTTGCCTTTTCCCACCCCCAGCAGCCACCAGGTCATTTTGGAAAGGTGTTTTTCATCCCATAAATCCACCTCAGACCTACTACGGGTACTGTTTTACCCAGCTGAGGCCAGGGTAAGGTCGACGGAGGCCGTGCCTGGCACTGGAGCTGGCTGGGTGGGAAGAGGGGTGGCAGCCAGGGGCACCGCACGGGACCAGAGCTGCTCCTGCCCTTGGCATGCTCTGCAAGCGCCGCCGCTGCTGGGCCCTTTGAAGCTGTGGCTGGGAGCCCTGCTCAGGTGGCCACGGCAGCGGTGGGCAGGGTGTGCGCTCTGCGCGGCGGGTGGCACTGCCTCTTGGTGTTGACCACGGTACGGCACGGTCACCAGCAGGGTGAAGAGCATCCTCTCGTGTACCAGCTGCAGGTCGCCCCCAGGTCGCTAGCGCGTGGTTTGTTGGGGTTTGTTTCAGAGACTTCTCCTCTACGTGTTGCTTTGATCGTGTGTTTCTCTTTGTATTTTGTTGGAGCACTATGGTAAGCTGCTGTTTGCTTCCTCTCTGAATCTTTATGGTCTGATATTCCCCAAAGGTATCAACAATCCCCTCCTCGAATTCATGGCAGAATTACTGAGCGGTTACCATGGCAACGGGGGAGGAATTGAATCTGCAGACCAGCTGAGATCAATCCCAGCTGCCTGCCTCCTACTCCTGAGCAGTCAGTGTATTTTTAATAAAGTGACCGTGTACAGGAGGCACGTCTTTGTCTTGTTAAGCCTTTGTTGTGTATTAAATCCTGAGGGCTTTCACCATAATCTGCTGAACTCGCAAGCTTTACAAATCCTACCCTTACTCAAAGAGCTGTGGGCATTAGACCCAGTGGATATTTCTTTCCTGATCAATTTTGTTTATTTCTGGAATTTAGCACCGCTACAGAGTTTAAAGGGGGAGCTGTTGCTGGAAATGAGCAAAGCTAAAGGTACAGTCTTTAAGACATGAACCTAGGCTTCTGCCTCTAAAACTCATTTTAGCTGTATTTTATTTGCCAAAGAGTGATGCATTTTGTCTTAGCTTCACTCAATGTAATCCAAAGGAGAGGTACTGGGAATGTAAAAGTGAAAGTTTGTGCTGTTAGTGAGTTGGTTTCTAGACTTTAACTTCTATCTTGCACTTCTTTCCACTACCTTCCATAAATTCCTTTTGTTTCCAGGCGTTAAAGACGGTGTCATCGGGCAGGGTGAGCTCCTCTGAAGACCCAGTGCTTCTGTCAGTACCCGAGTGGATGCTGAGCCCCACTTCGCCCAGTGCTACCTGCACTTGCTTAGGGCTGCCTGTAGATACATAAAAACTGGGTGTGCAATTCAGATTCTCAGCCTTGATGCCAGAATAGCGCAGGCTGAGCTCCAGGCCTCCGAAGTTCACCTTGCACCCCTGCCCCGAGGCCATGAACCAGGACACCCTGTGGTACCGCTTCGGTCAGGCTTTGGTCGGCTCTTCCGTGACGAGGTGGACAGGGCTTTGGATCAGAGGATTCGGACAGCTGGAAATAGACTGGTGCAGGCTGTTATTTCTTGCTCTGTACTTTCCTACTCCCCTCTCACCTCCTAAAAACAGTAACTCCAATGTATTTAATTTACTTTTTAAGACTAATCCTGAGAAAGCTGTGAGCTGTGTATAGACAGGCGACGGATTCCCTTTCATTGCAGTTACAAGGCTTGTCCTTTGCAGTCCTGCCTGCTGTGTTTGTGTAGAGGGATGAGTCTAGCTCCCCGTATCTGCTTTGATCTATCTTCTCCAGGTAGACCTTCAAGAGCAGCGTGTGTTAGTCCTCTGGCTTCGGCCGTGGACAGGTGACCGCAGCTCCTTGCGGTTCATTCGCACTCTGCTTCGCTTGAGTCATTGTGAATTTAGGCAGATAAAGAACCAGTACTCAGCAATTAACACACTTGGCTTAAAGTGGCATGTTCAGTACTTACCAGGTAAAGCCTGCTGTGTTAGCCTCAGTCTTAGCCCAGCGGGGACACGTCCTCCCTGCCTATTACCAAAATCATGGCTTAATTTGAGCTAATTTCTTTTGTTGAAATGCAAAACTAATTATATTTAACCACAGATGAACAGGAAGTTGCAGGAGCAGAGTTTTTTCCAATCAATGGGGAGTTATTCAGCATTATGTGGGGGCTGGGGAACTTTGCAACCAGATAAAAGATATGGGGGAGGGCAGAGCTATAAAAAGTGTTATTGTGTGATTATGAAGGGGCCTTTTAATGCAGTTATTATGTGATGCTAAAGAGGCCTTTATTGCTTGAAGTTGGAAGCAGAATACAAATGGGCTCACAGTGTCTATTAAATGAAGAGTGGAAAAATAGTCTCCGTTTCCCTGAATTAGAAAGGAAAAATAACGATTAAGTAGTGATTAAAATCCGTGGCGGTGCTGGGTTTGTTGGTTTGATCATAGTATTACAAAGGGATAAAACTTAGCAAGGTGGGAGCGTCTGCTTGTGTAAGGCACAGTTCATTGTTATGATGAACCTGCTTCTCCAGGTTATGATGCAAGCAAATTGTTCTGCTGATAAAGGCTAGTTGAAAAAATGAGGGTTGAATTCCCCCTGGTGTAAAATAAGTGCAGATGAGCTTCATGTGAATAATTCAGAGGAACGTTTCATCTCGGATGAGAGCTGATTTCCAGAAGTCATTTTCCCTTTCCCTGACTGAAGGCTGCTGGACAAACACAGCTGGGCTCTTTTGTGTCTATTGCCATCACCAGGGGTCTTCCCCCCCAGCCCTTTGTTAGCTCAGTTTGGAGGAGAAAGCCCTGACACTGTTTGCAAACACATGGAGAACAAAAACCAAGGCAGGTTCCAGACTGCAGCAGACCCACAGCCTATCAGGTCCGTTACCTTGGCTCCTTCAGAGAGCCACAAGAGGCTGAAAAAAGCCAGGTAGAATTTCATTTCTCAAGCTCTGTAGCTGAATGGAAGTGTTGAGGTTTCCGAGAGGATTTCTTGTGCTGCTGGTACCTGCGCGGTGAGTGCTCGCTCCAGCCAGCGATGAACAATCGGAAGCCTTTCCACAGGGAGCGGTTGCTGACTGGGTGCCAGAGAAGAGCAGCAGTCAGACACCAAGTGTCTTAGGGCCATTCCCCAGAGCAGTGCAGTATCCTGGGTTCTCCTGGGCTAGGCACAGTATTATCCTGGGTTCTCCTGGGCTAGGCACAGTATTATCCTGGGTTCTCCTGTGCTAGGCACAGTATAAATGCAAAACAAGTGCTGGGGCTGCTGTCTAAAGGATGAGAAGGTGCAGATGGGTGTAGGCAGATCGACTCCCCCCGGGGTGTTGTGAGGAGGAGTTGGCCTCGTGTTCATTCTGCCACTCCAGGGCCAGCCCAGCACTGTTACCGATACTCTGAACCGTCTCCCAAAGCCCGCTTAATACTATAGCACTGCCTGCCAGTGACTGTCACCTTGTCACTGTTTAATAACAGTCTTCAACAAGACACTGACACTTGAAAAGACCAAATCAGTGCTGCTGACAGCAGCAGTTTGCCGAGTGACAGTGGCCTTATGCTGCTTTTCTGGGGTAAGGTAAATCAAATGTAAAGGGTTTGGATTCATGAGTGTCAGCTCCTTCTCTCCCTCTCAGAACAAGGGTTTGAGGGGAGGCATTTTGTTTGTTTTTACAGCTTGTCCTTTGAGGGAAATAAATAAAAATAGAAATACACGTGTTGTCCCAGCAGTATAACTGACCCAGAACCGTGGGCGTGTAAGCAGAGTACCCCTGGGACAGGAGCTCGTAGCACGTCATCTGCCACCCGGCTGCCTGAGCGCACCTCCTGAATCCTCCCCGGTTCCTACTGTGCAGGGGTGGCCGAGATCAGCTGGTTTCCTTTGAACACTCTGAACAGAACGTTGTGTGTTGCTGAGCCCCTTGAAAAGATGTGCTTGAGGGGCATCCCCGGTGTTCTGTATGCTGCACAAAGATAGCACCTTTTCAATACGGTGGAGCAGTGCATATGGGTTGCTAGTAGGTGAGCAAGGCAAAAATGGGTTACTGCATTTAGTACGGAGGCAGCAATCCTGTCCCCTTTGTGCTTGTATCAGAGGTTTGTGTGAAGTAACCTGCTCCAGGCAGCTCATGAAGTCTGGTCAACAGGAGGTGAATCTCAGTAGGATTTCTGAGGTTAGTATACCCTTGTAGAAAGGGTTAACTAGGCTTTGAGCTGCCAGCGATGCAGCTGCAGTGCTGCGAGTTTCAGCATTGTCCTTCATGGAAAGTCCCAAGGTACACAGCGTGCATCTGCCTTACCTGCCCCTCTCACAGGGCCTTCAGCCCCTTGGTCCTGCTATCGAGGAATCTGAAGTGTAGTGTGAAGTAGATTTGGTAATACTGGTCCTCTGGCTCCTGCTGCTCAGGAGGGCAGTGTTCCTGTCTTGGTGATGTGGAAAGTGCTTTGGAAAGTGCTTTTCCAGTGTTGGTAACTCTATCAGGAGGTTTCCTTGATGCCTCCCCCGAGTCCCAGTTGAAGGGACTGTACTGGCAGACACGGGACTGTGGGTGAAGAAATTGCTGCCCCTCTGCGTAACCTGTCCCCAGATTCTATTACTTAGGGCAGTAATTAGGGGATTTAATGGTACCTTGCATCCGGTGGAGCAGAGGGAGCAGTGACTGAATGAGACATAACCGAGGATGTCCTTTCTTCTCTCATTTCTGAGACCTGAAAAAGCTTTGCCTTTCTGTGTCGCAGGGGTGGTTTCTAGGTTTCATTCTCCTGAAAACCGTGCAGAGAGGGAGCTGAGCCCTTTAGAAAAAAAAGAGGGAAAATCTTAAGAGCTGGACGTGGTTGCCTGGGCTCCGATGCCTTGCCTGACACGGCTGCATGTACAGGCAGATGTTCCCTGGTAGTATGAGTTCCCCTCATTCTTTGCATCTACTGTGGCACAGACATCCAGAAAAAAAGACGTAAGGTAAAGCACAGATGCTGAACTCTGAGGTGATGACAAGCTCAGTGCTTTACACAGAGCCTCTTTTCTCATTTCTGGCTGTAACAGAAAGCACCTGAGAATGGAATGAAAGGCATTAATAACCCCAGCCTTGCCACTGCCTTCCCAGCATGCAGCAACTCTCAGAGGGGTAGAAGAGGTCCAGTGGTATATTTATATAGTATAGTGTGGCAAAACAAAGAAAGAAAGGAAAAGAAAGAGGGATGAATTTTTATTAGAGCTCTCACTTAGCTCAAAGCCATTTTAGCAGCACCCCACTGCTTGCTAGCAGCGCTTGGCTGAGAAGAAAGTTGATGACTGGTGGAAATGCCCTCCCTTGGGCTGGGCTGGTTTCCCAGGGCAGCGCTGTGGGGCAGTTCAGTCACAGCTTCATTGCCTACCCTGTTGATAAAAAGTGCAGGGCTAGGAAGAGTGTCTTGTACAGGCCAAGAGGGGCTGTAACAAGCCCCTTGTCACTACTCAAGAGATCAAGGGATACTTTAATGTCTCCTCCTTCTGAAAGCCTCTTGGCTAGGCAAGATACACAGCCATACATGCAAGTGTGAGCCAGAACTAGAGCACACGGTGCTCACGAGCTCTGGTTTCAATTGAATCTTGGCTGGGTTTTGTTTACTGCTGTATTCCAGTCTTCTGAGATGGAATGTTAGGTTTATCTGTATAGCCTGCTAAACTCTGCTGAGAGTAAAACTAGAAAAGTGGCACGGACCTTGTGCTGTTACCATCCTCTGCAGAGCTCCACTGCCTCCAGTGAATGGCTTCCAGTTTACTTGCGAAGAGAAATGCCCTGTCAGAATAGCTGCTGGCTAAAGAAATGGACGCGGGCAAATGCACCTGACCAGAAAATCCTCCTGCACGTGTCCTTCCTTAGCGATGGCAGGCGGCGTGCCGCCGTTCTCTGTGCGCGGCGTGCCGACCTCCTGCGGTCCCAGGTGCCGTGAGGAGTGGTGCCATGGGCACATGCAGATGGGTTTTCATTCTGGCACGGTGCATCTTCCTGAAGAACCCGGGTGTTTGGCAGCTCAAACGGGAGTCTCTGCAGTCTGGAGGTAAACTTGGCTGCTCTGGGGGAAGGATTTTCACGCACTACGGCATGGAAACACGGATGGTGGCGGATGAAGCGTTTGCAGTAAACTTGCTGAGAAGTGCTCTGGCTCCGTGGAGCAGAGGAATAGCTCCGTTAAGAGGATTGTTTTCCGCAAGCTAATGGCTGCGGTTTCAGAATAAACCCTGTTCGTTTTGGCCTCTTGGAATTCGTACTCGACCTGGACTTGTTAGGCCAGGGAGCTGCTGCAGCATCAAGCTATAGCTGGAGGAAGGCCAGAATCCAATTACATTTTCTGCCTAATGGGTCGTCACTGCTGCTCTGAAGAAGGCAGGGATGTCGCTAGGGGGAGGAGGGCGCTGGGCACGCCTGGGGCTGCGTGGTGCAGGGCTGATGGTAAATGAGCACGAAGATGGGAAGGTATGCTTTCCTTCCTCGCTCGTTTGCGCCCGCTGCCATCGGATCAGAACGCCAGTAGAAATACTGGGCTGTACGCAGCGCGGGCCTGAAATCTGGTTAGCTGGCTTCTTGGTTGTCTAACTGGCTTTGCTGGGATCGTTGCTTGTCCCCTTAGTGCACTAAAACAGGTTTGTTTCAATAAATTCAGCATCTTTTTGCTTTCGATCTCTGGCAACCTTTCCAAAACGGTGCGTTCCTCCTCCTTTGTCCATTAAATACAAACCAGCTGCAGTTTCATAACTACACGAGGAAAAAAAATGTGTTTTTTTTCCAGTAGTGGGACTCCAGATGTAGGCTCCTAAGCTGTGCTTAGATATTGAGGTAGGGGACTTGCCCTACTTCTCAGATGGCTGCATATAGGTGCTGGTTATTGAAAGCCCAACTTTTAGTTTAGATAGCTAAATACAGATTCAAAACCTGAACGTTAGACTTCTGTTGGCAATGTTGTTCTGTTTTCTGCATTCTGAGTGAAGGTGAAAGGCTTTTACAGGAGCATTTATCAAGCTTCTCAACTATAACAAACATCTAACTGCTCACTTAGGAGCTCTAAATGTTCCTTAATAAATTGTTCTCATTCGCGCGAGACCAAGGATTCTTGGTTGTGTAAATTTAATTTCTTAATAGGAGCTGTCACTCACATGCCAAAGACAGGATCACAGAAGACAAGTTGTAACTGAGAATTTGAAAACACTGTAAAAAGGTCCCATCCTTACAAAGTGCCTGGCTTTAGCTGATGCCCCCAGCTTCTGGAGTGTTCATCCTGGAAACTACAGTAATTCCCTTCTGGAGTATTTGCATCACTGCACATTGCTGCAGTTGCTGCCCGAAGGTGTTGAGTTGGCAATGTTGCCTGTGCTCACATCTAGTTCCACTGTAATGCAGGAGGATAAGTGGTTTAAATAGTACTGCAGAGCAGGAGTCCGGTCTTGGCGGTCTGGATTTTTTTGCTATTTAAGATCTCTCTGGGGTACCTTTGTACTCATTTCCTACAGCAGAGACCTTCCCAGGACGAGCACCCCAGAATATGATTCTGTATGTAAAATTCAGGTGTTGGAAATATTTGTGGAAAACCAGCAACTACAAAAATGAACCTAAAGAAGTAGGCTGTTTAGTTCTCACTGCCCCGAATCGAATAAACCTTTAGCCTTTTGTTATATTTGGCTCTTTGTACTTGCAGTTCTGTTTGGGCTGAATTATATTCAAGTAGTATAGTCGAGAGAAATTAGATTATCCAGAAATAAAACAGGTTGAATACAGGAGCTAGAAGGACGATGTGTGTTCCATTGAAAAGTAGGATGAAGTTGAGAGAGTATGCTCGGACGTGTCAGTTAAATAAAGATGTCCAAAGGGAGTTTGAAAATGTCCAAGAATCATTTTGATTTCTTTCAGCAACAGTAGCCTCAAATATTTTCTCTGGAATTACTAAAAATTACTGGGTTTAAATGATTCTTTTGAGGCTGTGCTGGATTCAGTTGCGGGAAGCACAGAAGGTTCAGTACCTTTCACTTACTTCAGGCTCCCTCGGTTCCAGACAAGCACGTAATAGATGCTTCACTTGGGTCCATGGAACATCTGCTTCATCTCTGCTGCCAGAACACCTTCAGTCTCTCACTTACAATAAAATAAACAAAAAAGCAGTGAAAACCAAATAAAAAATACTAACATAAAAGGCAAAGCACTGTTGATGTTCCATGGGAAGGTAGTGAAAGCGACTGGCTGGAAGTGTCTCTGAATGTGAGCAGCTTCTTTTGGCTCCTCAGGGGTCCATGGCACTCTGTATTCAGATAAATACTGATAAAGAGCAGTGCTTTGGTCTTCCAGTGGATGAGCGAAGGAGCTGTGGGAATTGGAAGGCTGGCAAAGCTTTTTTTTGCTGAAGACCACTCCTTATTGTCTCACCATCTTCCCCGTGTTCATTTCTTTTTCAGCCGCTCTACAAGTGGACATTGTTCCAAGCCAGGGGGAGATCAGCGTTGGAGAATCTAAGTTCTTCTTATGTCAGGGTGAGTGGTGGTTTATGGCATCAGTTGTCTCTGTCTGGGTTTGCTGGGAAGGTCAATCAATGTATTAACTCTGGGAGAAAAGCTCCACTGACAGGGCTGCAGGATCTGCAAGATCTCTTGCTTTTTCTTTCTCATGCTCCCTTATGGTTTATAAGACTTGGGAGCGAAGGCAATGCGTGCTGTTTACTGGAACCAGTAAATGCATTCTCCCTTGGGAGCTGGCAGCAGCAAGTCACTCCAGCAAACAGATTTGAAACTGAAAAGCCAGGTACTGAAGCATTGTCTCTAAGCTTGAGCAATAGCCACAACAGCGGCACCGTGCATCATTCCACAGCTCTCGGGTCTTCCGAACTGAGAATGAAGCCTGTTGTTTTTCCAAAGGATTTCTCCAATCACCTGCTACCAGCAGTGACAGGAGCGCTGGGTTCCTGCGAGTGGTTACCTCTGCAGCTCAGGATTTTAACGCTGCCTTTCTCGTGACACAATCCAGTGTTTGTGGAAGCCGCCAGCTGCCCCGGGCTGTTCCGCGCAGCAGCGGTGCTGACGCACTCCGTCTGCCCCAGAGCGGGTCCTGCCATTATGTGGCGTTTGTCCAGGTCAGCATCCCTGTGTCCTCTCCCGAGACTGGCCTGAAAGCACCTGGCCTGGTGTCTAACAGGAGGAATTAGTCTGTTAGGGCACTGACAGGATAGCGTCCTGAAGCGTGACGCAGAGCAGAGAGGTGCTACAGGGAGCTCTGGGAGCAAAATGCCACGGGAGGAGCGTGTTTCCTCGGGAGCATACTGACTGGGACAAGTGATGAGCTCATCTGATCCAGGAGTGCTTCACTGCAGAGTCATTTGTTAGTATCAGTGCTTCAGAAATGAAAATACCCTCTGAGCAAGTGCTGTTGTGATATTATTTGCATTCAGTAAACTGTGGGATCAATTAAAGCCCTTCTAGTAACAGGAGCTTGTCCCCAATAAAAAAAAAAACCTCTCTGAGGAAGGCAGGGATGTGAGAAATGCAAGAGACAGACAGCCTGGAACCACTCAGTAACAATTCTGATTCACAGGAGATGCAGCAGGAGGCTTAAGCTGAGCAGTGCCAGGACTGCTGCTCCACCAGTGTCACCGCTTTGGTATGAGAAGCAGCCCTGCCTGCAGATGGGGTGTTTATTGAAAGCGTGGTGGAGCTGAAGCAGGACAAGTTTTTATTTCCCAGGCTGATCTGCACAGTGAAAGGGCTGGGACACGGAGGTCCCAGGATGCATAGAAGGCCATTCTTGTCCAAAACGAGCGTACCCCTTTAGCTTGTAAATCCAACCTACTATCATTTGTGCAGGACAGCAGCTGACCATTCAGAGTGCTGCGAGAGAGAATTTTCTTTGCTTGCTTCTCAGATACCAGAAGGTCTTCTCCCGGGTCAGTCTTCTGCATAATGCTAGTGGTTGTATTTAATTCCCCCTGTGTAGATTTGTTGGGAACTCATTTCAATTTGCTCTCTTTTCTTTTTATTGTCCCTAGTGGCAGGGGAGGCCAAATACAAAGACATTTCCTGGTTCTCCCCGAATGGTGAGAAGCTGACTCCGAACCAACAGCGCATCTCAGTGGTGCGAAATGATGACTTCTCCTCCACCCTCACCATCTACAACGCCAACATCGATGATGCTGGCATCTATAAATGTGTTGTCAGCAGCGTGGAGGAGGGAGACTCCGAGGCCACCGTCAATGTGAAAATTTTCCGTAAGAGAGCGGCTCCGAGGCTATTTTCTGGTCTACCTTGCACATGTATGAGGCAAGATTAGGGAGGCAACCATGTTATCTTCCTAGGAAAGGCTGTTTTCTAAAGGGGAAGAAGGAGGGTGAAAAGAAAGGGGATGTTAAGATGATGCAGCCTTCTCATTTCTTGGTTTTGAGGGGGAAGTGGGAACTAGAGCCGTGGCCCGTCAGGCCATTACCAGCATGTCTGCTGCTTAAATTCTTTGGAAAGGTAGGAGAGCGAGGGGTAGAAGGAAGAGATTCTAGCACAACGTGAATGTGAGGGAGGAGTAAGTAGAGAGAGCAGCTTTTGTGGGTGACAGCCATGCTATGGGATACGGCTGGTGAGTGCTCGGGGAAGAGGATCAGGCGTTCAGAAGGGTTACAGGAAGCCATCAGCAGGTTGTCCAGCAGAGCCACGATAGCAGCTCCTGCCCTTCCTGCCAGGAAGCTGAGCAGTTCCGAGTTCCCATTTTCTCTCTGCAGCATGGAGAAATGGGTGAGTTGGGTGCAGTATTGATGTGGCCCAGTGATAGGCCCGGGAGGCAGGGCTGGAAAGTGGGACTCCTGCAGACCCGAACACCTTCATCCTCCCCTGGCGTTCCTCGGGAAGATGTCCTCTGCGGTTTCTTCGCTTTCCTCAGGCTTGAGTCAGGAGCACGGCTTGAGGTGTGCTGAGAAAGCTGCAGTGACTTTCTCCTTCCACTGTTTTCAGAAAAGCTGATGTTCAAGAATGCTCCCACTCCTCAGGAGTTCAAGGAAGGGGATGATGCAGTGATTGTGTGTGATGTGGTCAGCTCACTGCCTCCTACCATCATCTGGAAGCACAAAGGCAGAGATGTTATCCTAAAAAAAGACGGTAAGGCACAAGAGGTGTCTTGGTGCTTGTGCGTTTAGGGGTCAAATGTCCATCTTCCCTCAGGGCTCAAATCAGACTGGTCGAAGGGGTTCGGGAGAACAAAATGGTGGTGGTCACAGGGGAGGAGAGGAGCAATTTGTACCTGCCACTAGGTCTTAGGATGTGAATTTAGTTCTTCTAGATGCTGTGGTTTGGCAATGGCAGGGCAATAATGCTGCCAGTGCAATAGGGCAAGGAAAAAGTTTCAGATAAAAGAAATGCCATCAGATGGAAAAGCTGAATGCTGTGACACTCTCCAGCCTTCCTAAGAAGGGCTAAAGTCTCCTCACAAGAACCTTTCCTCTTTGTGCCAGGCCTGGCGGGTCGTTTGGTGGCAGAGGGGACTCCGGAGCCCTGACTGCAGTTGGGCGGTCGTGCCTCAGCTGTTCCCCACATCTGCTCGTTGCAGGCAGCAGGGAACTGTAGCAGGACCTCAGCTCTGCCCCCCTTGGGCAAGAGGGGCAAGCTTCAGATTTGTTTGTTGGCCGATACTAATGAACTGTAAATGTGCTTGCGTGTGTGTATGGATCTGTTCATCTCCCCGCGTGTACGTGCGGTGTGAAGCACCAGAACAATTCGCCTGCTCCTCACGCCTCCTTTCTTTCTTGGCAATGTCAGATCCACTTAGAGCAGCATCTCCGTTCAATAACGGGAAGGGAAATTGGAGTAGACTAAGCCTCGTCTCAACCCAGGAAGGGCAAGGAGAGGAGAAGAACCTGTTACCTGCAGTGAGCTTTCCTGAGGATCCTTGAATGAAACTTCCTTTTGTGTTTTGCAGTTCGGTTTATAGTCCTGTCCAACAACTACCTGCAGATCCGAGGAATCAAGAAAACAGACGAAGGGACGTACCGCTGTGAGGGCCGCATCTTGGCTCGTGGGGAGATCAACTTCAAAGACATTCAGGTCATCGTGAATGGTGAGCAGCTCAGAGCAAGGCTCGCGAGGGGCAGGGTGTGTAGCACCGGCGCTCCAGGCTGCTGCTGGAAATGCTACTTTGGATTCACACTCAGGATTTGCCATCAGTTTGCTGATCTCTCTGCTGTGTCGAATAAAAACATGCATGAAATTGGCGGAGCATTTACCAGATGTTTACGGGAAGTTATGTCAGGAGAATCCTGAAGTGTCTCATGACTTAGAGTGAGGCATTGATCTTGCTGGGACTCACAAGTGGTTTTGTCCACAGCACTGATTTTCCTGAGCATTTCCCCATCCCCTGCCCTTCCTTCCCTGTACTGATTGCTTTGGAGAGCTCATGCATCAAAGCTGTCGATTGAAACCTGCAAGTGATGGCATAAGGGTTTGAATTACTGCTGACACCTCTGTGCCGTGCAGAGATTTACAGCGAGCCTTTCTGGGCTCACTCTTGCTCACTTCTTCTGTCCTAACTCCCACATGCATTCCTTCTCTTCTAGTACCTCCTTCCGTGCGTGCCAGGCAGAGCACTATGAATGCCACTGCCAACCTCAGCCAGTCTGTCACCTTAGCATGTGATGCTGACGGCTTTCCTGAGCCAACCATGACGTGGACCAAGTAAGACGCTGCGTGCAATGTCCTGATTGTGTGTGAGCATGGATGTTTTCACCAAGGCCTGGTAAACCAGGTTGGAGGGAAAGCAACATTTTATCAGGAATATAAGGCAAATTTATTTTTCTCACAAGGGAAAGAATGGCCTCATAACAGCATTGCAGTTAGCTTCTGTTGTCCTTAACCCCAAAAGGCAGCTGAGCACCACACAGCCACTCACTGTCTGCCCCCCAAGTGGGATGGGGAAGAGAATCAGAAGGGTGAAATCCCAAAACTCGTTGGTTGAGATAAAGACAGTTTATTAGATAAAGCAAAAGCTGGGCATGCGAGCAAATGAGAATAAGGAGTTAATTCACTGCTTCCCATTGGCAAGCAGGTGTTTAGCTAGGTCAGCCACCCCAGCTGTGTCCCCTCACAGCTGCTGTGCACCCCCAACCTACTCTCTGGCAGGACAGTGTGAGAAAAGCCACCTTCCGTGGTGTTTGTAGCTCTTGCATATAGGTCTGATGTGCATCAAGAGGTGAAAGGTTCAGCTGCCTAGAGCCCTAAGGCAGGAGGAATTAGCAGTGGAAGAAAACGTAAGCTTTGAAGCCCAGTGAGAAAGGAAAAAGGTGTGTGGTCCCTCAGCCTCCAGAGTTCAGCGTAGTAAGGCTGTTCTAAACAAGCCTAAGCCAAGTAGCCTTGGACTGCTTCTCCTCCCCACTGCAGCCAGTGTGCTTTGTGCCCTGCAGGGATGGAGAGCCAATAGAAGAGGCCGAGGATGAAGAGAAATACAGTTTTAACTACGATGGGTCTGAGCTCGTCATCAAGAAGGTGGATAAGAGTGATGAAGCAGAATACATCTGCATCGCTGAGAACAAAGCTGGCGAGCAGGATGCCACCATTCATCTCAAAGTCTTTGGTAAACATGCTCTTACCGTGCTCCTTTTCCAATCCAGCTGCTATTGGTAGCTCACTAGTGCAGGCTGGAAGTAAGGTACTGATGCCAGTTAAAGCCTGATGTGACTGACCCAGAGCAGCCTCCTTCCCCAGTCATGCTGTGCCCTCTGCCATCCTAAATAAATTCTGTGTACGTGTCTGAAACAGATGCCAACTCTGTTCTGCTTCCGCTTTGATAAAATAAATTCCTTCCTGTGTAGAGCTGGTGTGAGACACATGCTACTTGAAATATCTTCCAGGCTCAGAGGACTGAATCCTAATCCAACTAAAGCTACTATTAAAAGGGCTTGAGCTCTTCAGCGGCACCTCCTATACCCTGGGCAGGGAGGTGATCTCCCCCCCAACTGTATAGATGACCTCAAGTTTGCAGGAATGGATTGGCAGCTTTTCTACCTTCCACGAATCTGGGAGTGTTAAGGAATTCAGTTCCCCTGTCCTGTCCTGCTGCAGCCACTTGACAAAGCTGCTTCTCAAAAGGCTCCTTTGAGGCAGAGGAAGTAGGCAGTGGGATGGAAGACGTAGCTAATAATCCTGGGGACTGATCACTTGTACACTGTTAAACTTGTTCTACTTATAAAAATACACCTTTTCTAGTCCTCTCTTACAAGCCTCAGCTGTAAGCATGTGTGGAAAGGTCTCCTAGTTCTCCAAGGAGCTCTCGTCTTCTGAAAGGTCTCTTTGCTCCCCTTCTCCTATGGTAGCAAACTGGAGCCAGTCCAAAAGCTTTTATTCCCCTGGTGTTGCTTGTTTCAGACATTGTTGTTGACAGGCAAGTTTCATTCTGAGCACCAACTGATCGAAGGTTGCATTTTGTTTTCAGCAAAACCCAAAATCACCTATGTGGAGAATAAAACGGCCATGGAGTTGGAAGATCAGATTACGCTGACCTGTGAGGCATCTGGGGACCCAATCCCTTCCATCACTTGGAGAACTTCCACCCGGAACATCAGCAATGAAGAGAAGGTATAACCCTTCCCAAAACCATGGTCTCATTTGCTGGGATCAGTGCAGCTTGTATCTGCCTGCCTCTGCTGATCCAGAATGCATGATAGGCACACGGAAATCACGGTGATTCCCCTCTCTGTGGTGAGAACACGTGCGGTCCTGCACAGACAGCCTGCTCAAGGGTCAGCTCCACAGCTGAACTAATGCCACGGGTGTCCTTCCGTATGAAGAGTCAACTCAGTTTATAAAAACTGAGCATGTGCTTTTTAACTCCAGCTGGTATCCCTCTGAAGGCCCTGGACCCTTCTCAGAGGAGTTTCCAAAAGGCCCTGCAGTTGCAGGAAGCTTGTGGAAGGGTTTTTCCCCTTCTGTTACCAAGCTGAGAGGTGGGAATGAGCACCCTGATTCCAGTGTTGTCCATGCTGTCATCATGATGATGATCTGCTGTGATCTGGGAGGGTGGCAGGTGGAGAGGTGTGGCGTATTCTCTCCCAAAGAAGCAGTGGACCAAAATGAGCCTGTTAATTCCTTCTTGCCCTTCTGTTTTCTAATACTGCGTGTATCTGAAGCACAAAAGCCTGGCTGCCTTTGTGTTCACCTGTTCTGTTGATCACATCAATGCCATTTTGTTCTTAAAAGGCAAAAATATTTAGCAGTTTGTCTTCTGAAAAAGATGGTTTGTGTTTTGTTTGCCTTTTTTATTGGCCACAATTCCCTTTAACTAGACAAGGTCAGGATGCGCTGTATTGCTGGAGATATTTCCTAGTAGTTGCAGATGGTGATCAGGAGGCACAGCTTAGAGCCAGAGAGAGCCTCGACCAAAGTGGCAGTAAGGAGTAGTTGTTTGTTAACAATCTTCTAAGGAGTTGTAGTTTATGAATAATCTTCTACTAACAGTATACTTCAAGGCTCAGCTAACCTGGACATACCAGTGTGAAGACAGGAGCTGATAGATCATGAAAGTCTTAAAGCAACACGGGTATCCACTGCCAGTCACCCACACGGCTTCCATTCTGCACTGCAGCCTCCTAAATGAGCTTTTTTTAGTTGCTTCCATGATGTCAGCTCTTCACCCTGTTGTTAATGTGTAGCTTATTAATCAGGATGCCAAAGTTTTCCAGCCTTAATTCTTTCTTAATAACTTTCGTGTTTGAGGGCTAGCGTAAACCTCTGCAGTGTTTGGGGAGGGATTTCCATTGCCTCCAAAAGCTGTCGCCTTGGGCTCTCAGTACAGCGTGACTGGGGCACCTGCCTGGGCTGGATAAGGTTGTTCCTGGTCTCGTCTCCGTCTCGGAGAGCAGCGGGAGGAGCGAAGCGCTCTAGTGCTTCTCACACTTGAGTTTGGATTGCGGCCACAGGAAAGAGCTTTGGCAGAAGAATATAAGAACTGAAAATAACACTAAACCAAACAGAAGCTGGTAGCAGAGCCTGTTTGCAGGGAGTCCCCTCTGTCCAGCGCAGTTAAACTGTTAAGATCTCAGTGGCAAAACTGCTAACCATTTTTGAGAACCTCGCATACCCTGCTTGATGCTGTTGCTGCTGATCAACGTTAAGGGAAATGTTAATACTCTGATAATTGCCTGTATAGGTGGGAGGAAAGCCAAAGGTTTGAGGTACTGTTACCGTGTGTCTTACGTACTGGTTCAAACCTGAAGGGCAAAGAGCATTGTTTGTTTTTTGGTTTTACTTGTTTACTATGTACTTTGTAGGCAGGATTGTTTTGTGTGCGTGTGTTTTGGTTTGTTCTGGTTTTTACTTTTCCCCTTTCTCTATCTTGTGCTGTAAGCTTAGGGGAATGGTACAGACGTCCAGAAAAACCTCAGATGAATACAGCACTGATGAACATTCTATTACACGTACAACCAAGTGCATGTATCAGTTTACCAGCCAGTTACTCTCCCTGGCATAGCCGGGGCCAGGAGGTGCTAGAGCCCAAACACCTCGGCTGACAATCTCACCACTATTTCAGTATCCCCACGCTTCCTGAGAGACCTGTTGCTATCCCAGTGTGCATAGCAAAAGATTCTCCTCTTGATGGCCGTGCCCACGTAATGTGGCATCCCTTAGACAAACAACCTTCTGTTTCGACTGTGGGCTGCAGAGGCAAGTGGCTCTGACTGTGCTCTCGCAAAATTAGATGTACCCAGCACAGATGAGCAGACCAAACGTCCAGATATATGCAGTGGTGGAAGCTTCTCCTTCCTAGTAAACTGGCAGCTTGTGTTCTTCTGCCCTGCAAGCAGTGCAAATAAAATAAATGTTTGCTTGTATGTGGTTTACTTCAGTTGTAAGTGTAGGAACATGCTACTTTAGAGAAACTTGTGCCCTGTCAGTCTGACATTCCCGTCTGTCACTCCTGCAGAACATCGCACGCCTGGGAGGTCATCGGCATGATGATCAGAAATGCTTTGGCTTTATCCTTCCTCAAGGACTTACTGCCGTGCCGCTGTAGGGAGGAAGGTTGCTTTCTCTGTGAACGGTGCCAGATGTTAAGCTGATCAGGCCGGTGTGCCGCAGTCCTCCTCACCGGCAGTACATTCCGCACCCTTTTCCCAGGCGTTTCCCCTGCTGCTCTGGCAGGATCTGACTGCCGCAGGGAGTACGGCTTCCATCTCTTCCGTGCTGGTGGATACGAGTTTCCCAGCTTCAGCGCAGGCAGGAGTGTGTTTCCTGACAGGTTTTTGGATAGGGCAGTCGCTAGCTACTCTTACACACGTCTTCATGGAACAGCTGTGGACACGGTCCCAGGTTTCTTACCCAACAGGACAGCCCAGTGTGGAGGAACGGGAGGCGTAACCGGTGATGCTTTTATGCAGAGCTTGTATCATCTTGCCGGGCGGGCAGCAGGGGCATCACTGCCAGCTCGCAAGACCTGCATCGCGTTGCCGTGTTCTCTGTGGCAGCTCAGAAATGAAGGGAATGTTTCACTGGGTGAAATAGAGAAGAGCCCAGTACTCTGCCAGTGTGAATGCCATTCCAACATTTCAGAATGTCACTTGAAGGAATAAAACCAGGAAATTAAACTTCAGTGGACAATATATCTTGAATACAATCAATCCCCTGTCTTAAGTAGGTGTTGCACATGGGAATATCTTTTGATTTAATGATCCACGGAACAAAAATACGTCGGCAGCTTCCAGGAACTCCCTTGCAACTGAAGATGCTCCCATTTAATGACTTGCTTCCAAAGGGAAGGGAAGATGCCAGCATGCGTGAAGCTTTTGGCTCCCCCTTTATCCCCAGTATGGTGTTGAGTAGAGCTTGTGTATCTCTGCCTTGGTGAGGGAGGGTTAGTGTGAAACTCACCAGGATGGAGAATGTGGCTCTGGCTTTTTTCCCCACGCCCACGGGCGCTGTTGCAAGGAAACAGCAAACTCTAGGAGTGTGGGAACAGGCTTTTTTCCTCTCATCTTCCTTTGATGTTCAGTATCTGTCAACCTAAAAGATAAAAAGACGACTCCTTTTTATTTTGTTCTAAAATTCCTATGTTCTGACAGCACAGAGTGTCTGTGAACAGGATTGAAAGGCGACTTGCATGGGGAGAGGCAAGGCAGTTCCAGTCTAGCCTGCCTTGCTCACGTGCAGAGAACGACTGGTACCTGCAGGAAGGATTATGCTGAATTATGATGGCAGCCTGTTCAGCTTGCAGGGAACTTGAGCACAACAGGATATATAGGTACACACCTATACTCCTGGCCAGGTGATGGGAGTCTGCTAGCCCATGCAGGTGTTGGCGAGCTGCTCTTCAGGTGGCTTCACCTCTGGCCTCTAGTTGCAAGCAAATAGCTCGCTCTTAGCAAAGACGTTCCAAAAGGAGGCTGTCTGTACCATACGTGAATCCGACACTCTCACAGTGCTCCAGAAGCACCGTGGAAACAGCTCTGGGCTTATTCTCATTTCCTAAGCTTTCATCTCCATTTCCGTAACGTCGCTCTTGTGTACGCTGTTCTATCCACCTCAGCGGTGTTGTGCCTTACATTCGATACTGCCATCGTGGCTGTGACATTAGCAGGTGATTTTTGACTCCTGAACTGAAACGGATCAAGTTGCCATTGAAGGAGAGACTGGAAAAAAAGATTTGAAAGATAAATTATAGGGGGGGGAAAATGGAAACCAGCACCTTTGGTCTCTCTGAAGCACCATGAGTGTAGTCCACACGGTTGCTGGCTTTCTGAGAACGGGGAATGTATGGTTATTGGTAAGGTCTGTGCATGTTTGACTGATGCCTGTTGTTTGGTTGTCCCAAGCTCAGTAAGGACTGGGTGCACACATCCCTAAGGATAATGAGCTGGACTTAGCAATGGAGGGACAAGGTGCTGCCCTCCTGACTCCTGTCCAGGGGGGTCAAACTGTCTCAGTGCTCTGCAGCTCGAGGTGCTCTACTCCTGGCACAGCATGCGCGTGACAACGTGTACAGATGCATGGTCACATTAACGACGAGTGTTAATGTCAATCAGCGTGTGCGGGTGGCTGACAAACCCGGCCTAGAAAGCCAGTTCTGTAACTACCTTCGCAATTTAGCGACCGAGGTCATCAGAATCACTTCCCCAGGACGCTGGGAACAGGCTTCTGGAAATGGTGAGATGTGACAAGGGAAATAGTCACTCAATGGGTGAAAACGGAAGGAGTCTTGAGGTACCATTAGCCCTTGTTTAACTATTTCAAGACCAATTTATAGGTATTAAATTTTGAATGCAAATCTAAATTGAGGTTCTGTTGGGAAGTGGAAATTGTGATCACCCCACACACGTGAGATGTACAACGTGGAGCCTGCATGTGCACAGAACGCAATGTGGTGCATACGCTGTGATGCCTAAAAGCAACCTTTGATAAACTTTTATTGCTTTTTTTTTTTTCCTGTTGTTGTTGTGTTCTATATCTGTTCTCTCCAGGCTTCGTGGACCCGGCCCGAGAAACAAGAGGTATAAGATTACCAGACCTTTAGCAAACTTCTTAGATTTTTGGTTTTGGTTTTCTTAAGCATTACAGATTAACAAATCTCTAGTCCAGTAACCACGCCGACTAAACCACCATTAATAATATGAACAAATTAAATATCAGTGCATAAAAGAAATGGCTTATAGAGTTAGAAGTCGCTTGGCATGTAGTGATGCATTTTTGGATGAGCAAACTAGCTGTGTTGGGAGTGAGTAGTTCTGGTTGTCACTTGGAAAAAAAAAAACAAACAAACCAAAACCAAACCCAAAACTAATGTAGAGTCTGACAAATATTCTTGTCAGCATTTTCTTCTATGCTGCCAGCGTGAATTGTGCCTGTCTTCTAGAAGTTGAAGAAATAGCACCAATGTGTTTCCTGGGAAAGTACTTTTTTTCCCAAAGATAGCCTCTTGTGCTCCAGCCAACTCACCTGTTTGCTCATGGTACTCCTTAAGTTTGACCCTCTCTTAAAGGACAACTGCATCATGTTCCATTTCAAAATCAATGCAGATAAATCTTTCACAAGTTACATTTCTCCAGAAAACGCTCCAAAATGCTGAATTATTATTTACTTTGATTTACAAGGGTGAGCGAGGGGGTGTGGGGTAATTCAGTTTGGGGCAAATGTGTTTTGTTGCTGGTTTATTTCACATTCAGTGCTGTATTTTAAAAATAATGCTAATAACCTACCTTTACGTGCACCTGACCTGTAGCATTCTTGATTCAAAATAGACCAGAAAATACATTTCCAAGCAAATAATAGTAATTGGGTAGAGAAAAAAAACCCAACCAGCTATCAGAAATAGGTGACTCCTATTGGTATTTTTAGGATCTTCATGGGGGCTCTGAGTATCTTGAATTCTTTTTTGTTTTTAAGCTGCCTTAAACCACACCGACTGGTGTGGCCTGAACAAAGCAAACCCCTAATTAAGAACCATCCACCTTCGTTTCACGTGGGGCTGAGAATATCCTGCCCGTTCCTACTTCAGAATAATCTGTCGGAATAGACGATTTGTGGCAAGCAAAGGCATCAGGAATTCAGACCAGTTTGCGTTGAAGAATTTGGAATTTGAGTAGTTGCATCTCTTGAGGCTTCGTGTTAATTCCTGTTACAGTTGTCTCTGTCTGCCCTCCCTCCACCCCCCTGCGCTGTTGTCACTCTTCTCTCTGCCTCGAGCTTTTTATTAATACGAGCACTAATTCCACTAAGCTTGCTGCCTTTACATTTCTTACCGAGTCTGTGTCCTAAAATACCCGTGGGGTTCCGTGAGGCTGGTGGTGAAGCTTGTTGTTGCAGCTTGTGTGGACAGATCTTTCAGGCAGCTAGCACGGGGTCTGGCAGCAGCGCGTTCCAGCAGCAGGGGGTTCGGGGCTCGGGAAGCTGAGTGTGAACACTTGGCATTAAATGTTTCACTCTTAGTAAGACATGAGCTGATTTGAAGTAGGGAGGGCTCAGCGAGCGTCAGTCCCAGCAGTATCACACCTGGCTGCTGAATTTTCCTTCCCCTGCTTCAGAGGCACAATTGCAGTCGAGTGCTTCTTCCTCTAAACCCCAGTCAGCTCTGCTCACTGTGCACAGTCCAGAAGGTCTCAGTTCCCCCTTCTGATCCTGCGTATAGTGGAGAAGTGTTGAAAGTCTTACTAGCAGCAAAACCACCACCAAACACTAGCACCAACAGATGCTAAAAAACCTTAGTTACACACAAAATTACGTCTCGGTTACATCACTAACTGGTATTGCCTTTCTGGTGAGCGGGATTTAGTGCCACCTGACAGTTACTCAGAGCTGCAGATGAGTTCTTGTCAGTGCAGTGCAAGCACAGAGCTAGGAGAGACCACTCGGCTTCCTTCACTGGAATTTGTAGCTGTGGTCAGGATTTCTGAGTGCAGCTTTGTAGTGATGTCCACTGTGTGGAAAGCAGGTGAGGAGAAGCTGTGACTCTGTGAAATTAATTCTGGATAGTTGTTTGTGAAAGGACTGAATAACCCAGAACGTAGAGGGAAGGGGATAATCGCCTTCCTCCTTCTCTCCTCTTCCCTTTTGGCACTGAAGTGTTGAAATCTAGGCCAGCTTTGTACATAGTGACTGCGTGCCACGTGATTCGCCAGAGTTTGGAGAGAAACACCTTGATGTATCTCAGGATCAGCTGTAGTCATCAGCAGTACAGAAAACCAGCACACCCTTCCCTCTGGGTGGCAGTTGCTCCAGCATGAGTTGTTGTTGCCCACGCCCCTTGGGTTGGCTCCCATTACTGTGATGCACGTTGTTATCCAAGATCCTCAAAATCAGAGAGACTAAGCCAAGGGCTTGCAAGTGTCTACATTTGGCTCGCTGGTTCTACCTTTGCTCTGTCTCTAATAGCCACGAATGTGTTAGCATCTGGTGGTCTTAGCTAGGAATAAAGAAAACTAGTAGCATGCTTTCTTGGATAGATGTTTTTCCTCTTCCTGGGAGTAAATTTCCTGATCTCTTTTTTTTTTTCCCCCTTACTTGTGCTTTTTACCTTAAGAAAGAGAGCTTCATCTTCAGAATCAGTTGCATTACCTGTGAAGTTACTATTTTACCATGACTGCCTAGCAATCTTTTGTTCCTGTTGACACAGTGGGGGAAAGGCAGGTGACGCTGGATGTAAATTTATCTTTCCTGTAATCGTCATGTGCGGGTATCTTGCCACGTTTATACTCTTGCCTGCTGATGGGGTCAGAGACAAGTGTTTAGAATGTTCACCCAACTCATGAGCTAAAAGAAGCTGGGAGCCTCTGCAGATCAGGAGTCTTGACATTGATGGGGGCTACTGCAGTAGTTTCAGAAGTGAGCTGGGTTTTGGACTCAAATCAGAAGTCAGACAGTGAAGAAAGAGAACAGCAGCATTGGTTGTGTGAGAGAGCACAGTGGGCTGGTGTGAGGTGAAGGGATCCTTCCCTGGTTCTGGGAAACGATGCACGCAGCACCACGTGTACGTGCACTGGGGAACTGTTCCAGCAGCACAAGGGACCAAGCACAGCAGGGGAAGCGGAGTTTGTAGCTAGTGACAGAAGTCAGGGATGGCAGCAGACCTGTGTGCAGGGTAGAAGAGAGAAGAAAAACACTTAGGACTGGTTTTGTGCATATGGAATTTGTCTAGCCCAGGTGAACTCATATTCACAACTTAGGTAATCACAGTTGCTTGCAGAAACTTTGTCAGTCTCAGAGGTTGAGACCACTAGCTCAGGATTAAGAGAGGCTTCAGACCCAGATGTCTGACCCCTTGAGATGCTATGGATACACCTTGTGCTACAGCTTAGTGCATTTGGCCGTTTAATGTCCTCATGCCTTTTACGTGTAATCTCAGTGCTTGGCCAGTATCTTCCAAGAAAATTAATGCTCTTGGAGCATCCCTTGCATTAAGTGTGGCAGGCACGAGGGTACCCAGGTTATTCACTTGTGCTTGTGCTGCTTTGGAAATAAGAGAGCTGGTGCTTTAAAGCTTCCAAGCGAAGCACGGGCACAGGGCTGGAGGGAGGAGTCCATCGCCTTGTGCACTTCATGTATTAGGAGAGCACTCTGACTTTGGTCACAAACAAAAGCGACGTGAGCTGTGATGCTGGGTGGCTGCAGTCCCCTCGAGCAGACCGTAGCCTGGACTTTTACATTCCATGAGGAATCTTCTCGTTGCTTTTGGAGATGTTTCTGTGTGCCCACTTCACCTGGCCTCAGGTGGTCCCTTTGTCAGTACTGCGCACCGGAGGGTTGGTGTGAAGTAGACTTGTGCCACAGGCTCAGAGCTCAGCCTCTAACTCTCTTTTCCTTTCCTGCCAGACCCTGGATGGGCGCATCATAGTACGTAGCCATGCCCGGGTGTCGTCCCTGACTCTCAAAGACATTCAGTACACAGATGCCGGAGAATACGTGTGCACAGCCAGCAACACCATCGGGCAGGACTCCCAAGCCATGTACCTTGAAGTGCAGTGTAAGAAGTAGAGGATGGGGTGGGGGGAGTGTTCATGTGTTTAGAGAGGGGACTGTTTTCATCTCCTTGTGGTGAGACTGAGACACCTGCAGCTAGGGAAGTGAGTGGTGTTTAGGTAGAGGGCATGGGTGGGAACTCAGCCCGCAATAGCTTTGTTGGAGACGCGCTGCTGCATGCATACGTGCAGAAGTTTTGTCTCGCTGTCTCCAGCTGGGATATTGTTTGTACCTTGGGAAGATTATGGGCCGTGAATCTGCTGCTGTCCCATCTGTTGGGTGCATCAGAGTTCTTCCCCAGGAGAACTTCCTGGGACGCACTTCCCTAGATGCATAGCACGCTGCACGCTTCTCCTCCCACGCTGCGTTAGAAGCAGCCTTTGGGACCAAGTAGGCTTCCTCCTTCACATCCTTCAGAAAAGACACCACCCATCCCCCCAGATGAGAAGACAAATTGTTGTTTCCTATGTTAAATTCCCTTCCCCACATTAAACTGCACCCCAGCCAAAGGACCCTTAAAAGTGAGGCTGATTGGGCTACTCTAGGAGATTTTTCTGGCTCAATTGCCTTCACAAATGTGTCTGTCTTCCAGATGCTCCCAAGCTTCAGGGCCCTGTGGCTGTCTATACCTGGGAAGGGAATCAAGTGAACATCACCTGTGAGGTATTTGCTTACCCCAGCGCTGTCATCTCCTGGTTCCGGGATGGACAGCTGCTTCCCAGCTCAAACTACAGCAACATCAAGATCTACAACACTCCATCTGGTAGGATCACAGAATCATAGGATGGTTTAGGTTTGAAGGGACCTTTAAAGATCACCTAGTCCAATCCCCCTGAAGC
>JANHFX010020753.1:129669-143328 GCA_027560015.1 Chloroceryle amazona | reverse complement strand
CCTGCTCTGGCAGGGGGTTGGACTAGATGATCTTTCGAGGTCCCTTCCAGCCCTTAACATTCTATGATTCTATGATTGTCTACCTGAACTTCAGTAAAGCTTTTGACACTGTTTCCTGCAGCATTCTCCTGGAGAAACTGGCTGCTCATGGCTTGGATAGGCGTATGCTTCCCTGGATAAAAAATTGTCTGGATGGCCAGGCCCAGAGAGTGATGGTGATCTGGTTGTCTGGATCTGGATGAGTTCTAGGGTACCCTCAGCAAGTCTGCAGATGACACCAACTTCGGCAGGTGTGTTGATCTGCCTGAGGGTTCAGAGGGTCTGCAGAGGGATTTGAATAGGCTGGATTGCTGGGCTGAGGCTGATGGCATGATGTTCAACAAGGACATGTGCTGGGTCATTCACCTGGGTCACAGGAACCCCATGAAACACTTGGAGAAGACTGTCTCTAAAGCTGCCTGGAGGAAAGGGACTGGGGGATGCCAGTGGACAGCTGCCTGAGTATAAGCCATCAATGTGCCCTGGTGGCCAAAAAGGACAACAGCATCAGTCCTGTGGCCAGCAGGACAAGGGAAGTGATCATCCCTCTGTACTCAGGCTACACCTTGAATACTGTGTTCAGTTTTGGGGCCCTCACTACAAGAAGAACATTGAAGTGCTGGAGCATGTCCAAAGAAGGGCAATGAAGCTGGTGAAAGGTCTAAAGCACAAAACTTATGAGGAGTGGTTCAGGGAACCGGGGTTGTTTAGCCTGGAGAAAAGCAGGCTCAGGGGAGACCTTATTGCTCTCTACAACTACCTGAAAAGTGGTTGTATTGAGGTGGTGGTTGGTTTCTTCTCCCAAGTAACAAGTGACAGGACAAGGGGAAATGGCCTCAGTTTGCACTAGGGGAGGTTTAGATTGGACATTAGGAAAAATTTCTTCACCAGAAGGGTTGTAAAGCACTGGGAAAGGCTGCCTAGGGAAGTGGTGGAGTCACAGTCCTGGAAGTATTTCTAAGATCATGTGTAGATGTGGTGCTTAGGGACATGGTTTAGTGGTGGACTTGACAGCGCTGGGTTAATGGTTGGACTTCATGGTCTTAAAGGTCTTTTCAAAACTAAATGATTCTATGATTCTCTGTTCACCCTTAGAAACAAATAGACAAATGTTCAAGCCCGTGTATTGAAATGTACCAAATCACCAATTTACCTGATATTTCAGAGGGAGGAGAAACGCTGTTTTTTGTAGTATCCAGAATTACAGCCAAGCCTGCAGAGAGTGATGGGAGGATGCTGGTACTGAGATCTATGCGTGTTAGACTTTCAGGTTCTCTTTCCAAGGCTTTTTGAATATCTCCAGCACAGTTATCTTCTGTCTCATCCTTGTTCTGACTGTTCTTCTGTGGACTCTGAACAATATGAACAATACTCTGCTGGGCCAGGTCACAGTTCTGCAAAACAAAACCAAAATACCAATAAATAATTAATCATGACATAAAGGACACAATCCCTCTGTCTCCAATTTGTTTTTTGCTAAATGGTCTCCAAGACTTTTTGTGTAGAATCTCAGTGTGCGGTAATGGAGTTTAAAGCAAAGTGACAAGTGTAAATTGCTGGAATTAGGATTACTTGCATTGGCAAAAGGGTCACAACACTTACAAATTCTAAAGATTTAAGAATTAAATGGTGGACCAGAGCCATCAGCTCTAAATAAGTCTGGTTTATAGGCACAAAGGAAAAACTCCAGAGGGAGCACTACTAAATCAAGAGCTAAAATATTCAGTACTTAGATGTATTTGCATAGATAATGCTGATACATACTCTTCATGGAGCAATTTAGGGTGAAACTTGACAACCACAGAGAGTTTATGATCAAGTTACTCCAATGTATCTTGGTAAACAGGGAAGATGGTACTACTGCTAAAGACTGGCACTTCTTATCCCTAATAAAATTTTGAATCTAAATCTGGCTTTAGATGTAGACTCAGTATGAGTTTCCCATTCTTTCCAAAGACCACATTTAACTGTTGACTTCAGAATTAGAGAAGGCTTGTGGAAGATCTCATAACCACTACAGTCTTTGCTGGTACAACAAAAGGATTGCTACCCATTTTAGCCCAAGAGGTCTCACATGTACCTAAGTACTTCCTCTGTCACTGTTTTCATCAGAGGTGATTCTTAGATAGTCTTTCCAAATCTTGTGTCTTAGAAAAAAGAAGGCTGAATAAGGATCTTATGAAGGTTTATCCAGGATAAATTAGGATAGAATTCACCTTTTGTTCAGCAGTTTCCTAATACAGAATAGGAAAGCAAAATATTATCTCTGAACTAGAAATTACAGAGACTTTTAGATAACCTATCTTTAACAAAGGGCTTTCAAGAAAGATTTCTATTGATTTTTCCACAGCACACCTTGCAACAAAAGTTATTCTTTTTTGGGTGATATCTCCTGAAGATGCACATCTAGTTCTCCAGTGTCATGAATGAGCCATGTACAAACACCAAGCTACACACAAAGAAGTTTGAATTGCCCTCAGGCATATAATTCTCTAACTCTTCACAGTATCATTAAGTTTGCCCTGTCTGCCCTGAAATGTCATGACAGACTGCTGATTACATTTGGGAAGAACAGAAAGAGAATTCAGATGCATTTGTCTCAGTATCTCCACAATATTTAAATTTTTTAGGTTTTATTTGCAAACATTGCATGCACTTTTAGGTGCAAAAGATTTCTTTACACACATTTAAGTGATGTTTATACCCTTGTTATTATGCTACTCTTGCCTTTCTATTACTTTTTCTCCTCTGGTGTCATTTTTGTTTAGTGGTTTTCCTTCATTCTCTTGCATTATTTCTCAGTACTCCCCCCTCCTTCATTTCTCTCCTATGTCATGCATTTCTAAAAGACAGAAATAAATTTCTTTTTTTTTTTAATTTAATTTTTAATATCACATTCTCTCCTTAGTGAAGCAGTAATCAGTCTGCAGAGATTTGTCAGAGCAAGGACACTGTGGTCTTAATATTCAAATAAAGCAGATATTAGATTTAAACTTTAAAACACTGTGTTGACATTAAAGGTCTCCTTTTTTGTATAACTTGTTGCCTGTGACATTTTAACAAGACACATTTAAATAGCTTAATAATTTCATTCATTAACACACAATCCAAAACGCGTCTGTCACTCTAAAACTTTTCCAGCTAAGAACACTGCATATCATTAAAGAATTGAATAACCTGAGAGAAATTAATAAAAAAATTAATAACCAGGGCAAATGAGGAGTTCAAAAGTGATTTGCTCAGTTACAGCTAAAATTATAAAGGGAAAATTGTATAGATGTAAAAACTTAGAACCTTGGAAATCCCTAAACACCTGTCAATCAGTCAAAGCATGTTTTAATGAACATGTCTTCTGGCGATGTTGCTTGCTTAAGCAGCCCCTGTCCCTCCTTTTATTTTTTCTCACCATCTTCTATCCTTCTCCATTTGTTTGCATCAGTATTCTGATTCATTTCACAGCCTGATTCTGTGCTACAGTCACACTAAGGGGATGGTGCAGAAGGGATGATAAGAGGGATAGCAAGAGCTGCTTAAATCAAATGAAATGACCCCACAAAACCATAAGCTTTTTTCAACCACTCTCGCTTGATCTTGACTGCTGTACACATGTAGATGCATGGTTTAAATCAACTGATCGTTAAAACATATATGATCCTTCCAGTTCTTTTTGCAGGCTGGAGGGTATGTGGTTAGTTTAGAAACAAAGATAGTGCTGAAAAAGTAGAACCCCATATTATTTATTATTCTCTCTTCAATAATGTCAATAACCACATACTTCAAAAAAAAGATGTAAATACTGTACTTAGGGCAATTATACATCCATATGACCACAGCATTAGTGTATTCCTGGATTTCATTTACTAAAAGTTTTCATTTTTTAAAATGTAGGGTAGGTAAACATGTTGGATCTTAGCTTTCTTGCACCTCTTGTTCAAAAATAAGAACAACTTTGTAACACTGAACATCATTGCTACTGATGATATTGTAGGTCATGGACACAGGAAAGCTTAATTAGCAAATATCACGATAACTTTTAAAAGATAGCATCTAGGAAAAAAACAAACTGCATCCTTTGATTTGTATACTGAGTATATTTGATATGGAAGTTATTGAGCAGTAATAAATGTGGAATCCCAAATCATCAGTTTTGTGATGTTGCTTCTGACTAGATTTGAATTGAATTTGGCCTGGGTTCAAGAGGCCTTGATGACAATATCATCAAGCTGTTACCAGAATTAGGGTGCTTAATGCTTTATAGCAAACTACATTTGGTGGAGGGTAGACGGGCCAGGTCTGCAGCTTTTCCTCTGAGAAAACAGGCAAAATTTAAACTATTTTTTAAAATGTTTAGGTTTTGCCTTAGGTTGCTACTGTAAAACAAATCTAAGATACAATTGTTTATGTCAATGTCACTTTCATTTTATTCGTGTATTTGTTTTACGCCTCAGGAAATATTTCTTTTGAGAATATCTATTATTAATGATTCTAGAAATATTGTCTTATCTGTTGATCCAAATTAATGCCTGTGATCCATACTCCAAAGGGAAATACTGCAAGTGTATTTATTGTTGACTATGAAGTCTCTCCTTGCATTAGAGAAAAGATAGCTGAGCAGATCCAGAAGTCATAAAACCAGTATTATGGAGTGCTTCTTTCCAGAGAAAGGGTTTTGGCCAATTTGGAAAAAAATGAATCCACAGCAAAAGAAATTAAAACTTTTTTTTTTTTCATTAAAACCTTCTGGTTTTATATTTTCTTCTGAATTCTCAAGTTGAATTTCACAAAGCTGAATCCAGCATATCCTAAGTGAATAACACAATATCCTTTAATATTGCCAGCTGTGGGCTAACTAGAAGGTCTCTTCAGGTGATTGAGCTGAATTATGAAGTGGGAAAAAATGACTGTGTTTTAGGAACTCTGAAATCCTCTTGTTCTGAGAGATTTCTGCTTACTATCTTCTTGATAACATATTTTGATAGTAACATCAATACTGAAACAAGTTTTCTCCATCTAACAAATATATAGTCCACTAGAGAAGTCATATTATGTTTTCTGAAGTGCAGTACACTTTGTTTGGAAATATTTTATTTATGGAAACACTAGAGCAGAGAATAGTTTGAATTAGAAGCTTTGGATTTGAATATAAAGAAGCTAATTTCCTATGGTGTTTTTGCTTGAAAAGGAATTTTAAATATTTTCATTTCATGTTAACCACCAGTTGGCTTTTTTTAGGTGTTTGCGATTTTTATTGCCTACCCAATTCAGAAAGCAATTCTTCACCCTCTACTATCTAAAATCCAGTTCAAGCTTTTCCTGTTATCTCAAGAGCTACATCTTTTCCCATGAATCCCTGGGGCCTACAGAGTGGAAACAATAACAGTTTGCCTAATTGGTGCCTATTTGGATTAAGCAGATAATTTCAGTAAGAGATTCACACAAGGTAAGTGCTCATGAAAAGATATTTTAAGCTTCTAGGAATAATCAACAAGACACAAAATGTTGTTTTTCCAGTTAGGATTTTCCTTAAGTGTGCTGCATTTCAGTAATAAGGGAAACATTTTTGCCTCATTAATCTGCAGAATGATTGACATAATAAAGATCTTCAGAGTACCCATAGCACAATACACCTTTTCAAACAAATTGGACTCATGTAAAAGTGCAGATGACACACCAGCTTAATTGGAAATTACTTTTTCCATGGATAATGGAAAGAGATATTAAAGGTGACTTTCTAAACAGAAAAAAAATCCCACATATGAAGCTCCCAGAAGAGAGAAAAATAGGCCCACCAAGCCTCACTTTACTGTTGCTAGAACCCTCTCACAACCCAAGGACAGAGACAAACTCTCAAAATCAGCAGAGACAGAAGATAATTGGAAGAACAACAACACTATTTTCATTCCCTGATCACAGACCAATGACTCAAAAAAGCAGTAAGAAAAAAGCAACAACAAAATAATAGCCTTTATTATATAGGGAGCAAAAGCTGAAATATCAATGAACTTGAAAGTAGAGAATACCTCAAATAAAAGATACAGATGTAGTATTAACATTCTGTTGAGCCATGCCAGTCTAAGAAATGGGAAGTAAGCTTTCCAAGAAGACCTAATATCTTTTAACCAGTTGATACAGAAAGAAAAATCAAATAAGCTTTTGGGCTCAGAGACAGGTTATGGCAATGGGAAATCCAAAGGGAAAACTAACCACTGTTAAAATTATGAAGCAAATCGGCACCTTGATCTGGTATCGCCATCCATTTGTGTGGATTCTACCTGTTGAGTGGCAGTGAACTAAAAATTGTTCCACATGGCCCAAGGGAAAAAAGCCAGTGCACCACTGGGCGTAAATTACACAGACCACTTAGCAGTTAAATTCCAGCAATCAGAAACCACTTGGTATTTTATGATGCTGAGGAATAAAGCTATATTTGATTTCAGTTCACCTTTTCAACATTTTCAGAGTTATACATTACTGTACTTGTTTAGTATTCAGAGAATTGTGGGTGCTAAGCAACGCTTAAAAATAGAAGGAAAAATGGATGTATTATAGAAAGCACCACATATTCACATAAATGTGATGAAAAGGCAGAAAACCTTTAACTTAGCAGAATATTTGTACCCTAATTTTTATAATCTCTTCTTATTCAATTCTTGCAGTAGTTTAAATATTGACCGTGCCAAAGAAATACAATAAAAGAAAGATATGAAAATGTGCTATGAAAAAGGATTTGTTGCTTTCTAAATCCATAAGTTAGTATCATTTTAAGGACTACTATTAGAGCTCTGAAGACAGACTATGGCAGCAAACGAAGTAAGTACTGGTGGTCTTCACAGGTATCTTATGAAATCCTCACCTCCATAAATAAGGTAATAAACTGTTAGCTGCTAAGATCTTTTACAAACCTGCAATGAATACAATACATTTTGGACTCATTTTGGGGACTGATAAAGTGACTCACATAATGATGGAGTGTAATGCCTGCAATTTTGTGATAATTTGACTCTCTAAAGACTGTCTGAAACTTGCATCTCAAAACACAACAGCATTGTAAATTTTTTTTTCATGTAGTAAGACATAATCTGATGTTACTGTACTGTGATGTTACTGCAAGTATGATGTAGAGTTTGTCTCTTACAGTTTGAGAATGGTAGAGCAAAAGGCAAAATATTTTTACATGGACAAATTTTAGTGGAATCCAGGAAAGGCTGTTAACTAAAAAATCAGGGCCATGCTATAACCTCCCCTAGAGAAACATTCATGTTCTGCAAAGCTGTCACAGTCCTGATTGTCTCTGGCAATGGACAGTTCAGCAAACTGAGCCATAGGAGTGATATTGGTATATACTGCTATGGATTCTCTCCCTGCAAGACCAAACTTTCTCAAGACCTCTGTAAAAATTCTGTCCCATATGCAAGTGCCAGGTGAGAAGAAGGAACTCTATCTACACTTAGTAGGGAAAGGTAATCCTAAAAGTCCTGAGACACTTAATTAAAACTATAAAACTTAACCGTTGCTTTGAATTTCCACATGGAACATGATATGCCCATTACGAGAACTGCTTGCTACCTAGCTTCTATCACCTATTTTTTATGTAATGCCATACAAAAAGGGTTAATCCATGCAGATTCAAATTAAGATTCCATTATTTTTAGTAAACGAGAAGTTGGACAAGAGGAAATAGATACCGTGTGATTTACCACAGCTCCTCCAGCTAATGGTCCTTCCGTGTAGCAGGAAGCCTTGACCAACCTTTACAAATATAAAACTCTCTGATTTACAGCATAACACAACCAGTTACATGTGACAAAGATTCTGCTCTAGATGGTACTCTTTAAAAAAGAAGTACAAGATTTACAATTTTATACTGACTAATCCCTTAATGAGTTAATAATTTGCCAGAAATGGAAACACATTCAACCAATAGTATTTAAAGTTCCCCTCTTCCTTCGCTTACAAATCACTTTATGCTTCATTTGCATCTTTTTCACATAAGACAAAAAACTTCAATTATAATTTCTAGCTCAGTGGAGGGAATGAAGACATAATTCTTTTTTAGGAACTTTGCAGGGTTATTATTTTTTTGTACACACTTTTAAGACCTTAGCAATGCTACATACATATTTCTAAATGACATTACCAGTATTACAACGTTATTAGTATAACTTTTCTTGAAAGTAGGCCCTCTAACACAAATTCCCAAAAGATAAATTAATCCTTGAACTAAATAAAAATGTTTTATTGGCAGCATATGAGACAGTTTGCAACATTAAAACACCTGCTTAGATTACTATTATTCCCTTTAAAATTCTGCAAAAAGATCTGCAAAAGACTGAAGGCAGCCAAACTTTTTGATATTATGTTTACAAAACTATTAGTATCCCAATAGTGACATTAAGAACATATCATGCTTATATAAAATAGAAGAGAAATACAGTCAAATGAACACTAAATTCACATGCAACTTTTCTCTTCAGTAAATGAATATTTTTTTCCTTCTTTCAATTTCATGTACTGTGCACTAAGAACAACCTCCAAAACCACAATTTATTGTAATTTCTGCATAGAAAGTAACAGATCAATGAAAAATTTATAATAACTAAATAAAAAATTAATACAGTTAAGTTTTCGTGCCTGCTTGCTTGCCTCCTAAATGCAGTTAAGTGAACTTCATTCTTATGCCACCTTCTGTACTGAACTACTTACAACTTATTCCATACAACTTACAGTCTTTAATCATGTTATCTCCAGCTGTAAACATAAAATAAGAAAGCTTATTATTTACCAGATATGGATTGAATTTTCCATTGCTCTGATTTCTTGTCAAGCTACACCAAAAAACAAGTAACAAGTGTATACTGTAAAATGCTTTCATGGATTGCATTTTGGACACATTTTGTTGTGGGATAAATTATGATAAAAGGTACTAAACTCAGAAAAGGTCTCATAAGCCAGTACTGATAGCTGTCTGCAGCATGGCCTCAGGACTGTGGACGCTATCTTGATTAAGATAAGATTTAATTTTTAACTCCTCTTTCCTTTAAATTTTTCTCAGCCAGGTAGAAGCTGCCAATTTGGTCACATTTCTCTATCTTCATTTAACATGTACATTAAGCATTAGTGAGCATGTGAGGAACAGGCATAAAAGGGGCCGCACACTGACACCTAACAAGTGTCAGGACATAAATGAGAACTAATTGCATTGGAAAAAGTGGGGAGTCACTTACTACACAGAACTATGAAAATATACTAAATACTTCAGTGGTCTCTCATGATTATGGGGGGTCTATGGTGGCAGCTGTAGGGTTCCAGAAAGGAATTTGTGAAATTCTCTTCTCCAAAGAGCTCTGAAAGAATTCCTATGTATACTTAATCCTCCACTGTAGAAAGTGAGTTTTCATATGAATTTATTGCCTAGTGAATCAAAAGTTTAATAGCTATCAATATTTATTCCAATTACTTCAACTAGTCATTCACAGTTGTTTTTTACATGCTTTATGGTTAGCACCTAGTATACATCCCAAACAAAGAGCACTTCAGTCTTCTACTTATCCAAGTGCATACATCTATATATCTGTTTGAGCAGCTGCTATGAGAGCAGCCATAAATAAAGCCTGGGTGCATTTATTGGTAACTTGTTAACCCACCAGTACAAACACGGACATAAAATCAAATATTTTCCAGGGCTTTCTCTGATTCTTACCTGAAGGTCTACTTTTAATCTAACAGTTACTATGCCAGGTGAAAATGGTCTTATATTTGACTTTTGGGATATGTCTACCAAAAATATCCCATCAGGATAAATAAACCTACTGGACATTGCTTGAAAATCTATACAGTGAAATATCATTCAGCACAGCTACATATCTAACTAAATTTTACTTTGGGGTAGAAGAGGCTGGGAAGGGTTTGCTAGAGGTATAGTTACACGACAGTTAGCTTACAGATTCTTCACAATAGTGAGATATAGGCCTTATCAGAAAACACTCATATAGTAAATAAATAAATTCCTACACCCAGTACATGTGGGTATAGTTTGTCACCTCTTTCCTTCCCATCCCATAAGAAACCATGGCTTATTTTAAAAGGGAGAACACACACTAACACAAACTAAGTGAATGTTAAGAATATATAAAGAATAAAAACTTGCTATTAAAATGAAAAAAAATCCTTTGTAAGTAGTCTGTGTGATTTTTTAAAAAATGTTAGCATAAATGGAAAACATGTGAATCCAGACTCATTCTGCTAAATAACCAAAATGTATAGTAAATGAAACACTATAAAAGGGAGGTGAGAAAGCCTTGTTGATTCACAGATGAAAGATGTTTTTGAACATCAGAACAAGAGAATAATGACCCATAAAAAAAAAAGAAGGAAACCTTGCTGTGCTTTTGTGCTTATCTGGAAAAAAAAGGTCTTTAATTTCCCCCTGAGGCTGTTCAATTTTAAGATAGAAAACTTACGTGATAAAGCATCAAGCCATGATAGAGAAGTTCATTATTCAGATTTAGACAGGGAAGAATAGGTTACTAAAACAAACAAGGTTCATGAAAATTAATTTGAAGACTTTTGTTTGGCCTTCTCTCTTCTGCATACATTCAGTTTGCAACATATTACGTGCTTTTTACAGGTGTGTCAGATACGTTCTAACTTTTACTTTGAACATGTAAAAAATCTGGAATATCCAAAATTTTACATGGGAAATTATGTAATTTGTATTCAGATCAGTATTCAGGTTCTGAAAGCACGTGACAGAAGAATGGGATTCTGTGAGTGTTCATGGAGAAGGGACATGTGCTGTGAAATTCAGTAGTGCCAGGGCTTCAAAAATTACAAGTTTTCCTGAGATGAAGGTTTATTCAGGTCTGTCGGGCTGTCTCTGCATTACCAGGTAGCCAAGCAAGCAACCTAACTTGCATTACCGTGTAACAAAAACCAAAAGACGTAGCTCTTCGCAGTAGAAGAGTTGGTATTGAGGATGTGACATCCACACTAAAGTTTGGGACCTAAGGTTTTTGGGGTGGTTGTATTTTCTGGGGTTTAGACTACCTTAATGGGGTTTCGTCTCACCTTAATGACTCACTCTTTTGTAACTGGGGTGTAGCTGGTGAGGAAGTCCTGAAATTCATCTCCCTGTTTAGTTTCATTCAAAATGCATCTACTTCATTTGCTCCAAGGATGCTCCACAATGCAAATCAAAACATTCCAAATGGGGATGATTAGGAGGTCCATTTCAAAAGCACACTCCTGTTTCAAACTAAAACACTAGAGCAGATACACCCTAATTGTCTAATTTTGAGCTCCCATCACAGGTATCAGCAGACACATTTCAGATTATCAGAATGAGAGGTATTACTGTTATTTAAATGTAATACTTTTATTAAAATTGATGCCCAAAAAAATTGGCTAGTCATGGAGTTATGTGCAGTGATTAGGTAGATGGAAGTTACATTTATCTGGGTTTACAGAGAATGAAGGAAACAGATAAAGGTACCATAGACTGACTAAATGAAGATTAATAAATGTAGGCTGCCGTCTGTCCAGAACTAAACTACTTCTGTTTAAAAGATTAGTTGACCATTTCTCTTACAGGGTGGAGATTGTCAGTAGTTTTTAACTATTTCCTTCTACTGGTGTATCTAGCAAAACCACCATAGTGTTTCTCCAAAGGCTCAGACCTGGTTCACTCATCTAGCTCCACTAAAAATTAATTTAAAAGATCTATTATTTTAAAAACATTTGCCTTGTTAACAGGTGTGTCAAGAAAGGATACAAATTCCTGTGAACTTTCCTTAGCAATGGGAATTGAGCTTTATAAGCCTGGCCTCGGAAATCATCTCTGTATTAGAGCTCCATAAACAGTAAAGTACAGACACATTTAAGCTGTAAAACAGATAATTCAACCACACAATAAAGGGAAAAAAAAACCCAAACCCAACAAGAGAAAGCCAATGATTGTCACCCTTGAGTAAGAAAAAGCAGAGAGACTACCAACACAGCTTCCAGCTCTTTGTGACAAGGATTGTCATGGCAGAACACAGCAAGTGTCGTCCCCATCTTTTAGCAAGCTTTTTATCAGACGGATGGATACTCCAATGGATAAGATGCAACCCTTACCCTCACAGCACCTCTTTGTGTTAATTATTGTTTCGTGGTGTGAGAATACTTTCTGACTTCAGCCAAGGATCATCTTCAATAGTCCTGGAATTTTCATTTCACTAAGAAATAAGAGCTGATGCTTCTCTTAGCCCTGCAAGGTTCAACACTGTAATTTATAGTACAGATGCTACAAATTTGCCTTCTAAAATTGATCTTACCCAGCTTAAACATGGCAGAACACAGCAAGTGTCGTCCCCATCTTTTAGCAAGCTTTTTATCAGACGGATGGATACTCCAATGGATAAGATGCAACCCTTACCCTCACAGCACCTCTTTGTGTTAATTATTGTTTCGTGGTGTGAGAATACTTTCTGACTTCAGCCAAGGATCATCTTCAATAGTCCTGGAATTTTCATTTCACTAAGAAATAAGAGCTGATGCTTCTCTTAGCCCTGCAAGGTTCAACACTGTAATTTATAGTACAGATGCTACAAATTTGCCTTCTAAAATTGATCTTACCCAGCTTAAACTTAGGTGCCTCTCAAAAAGTGACTGAGAATGTTCATGTTTCTATTTTTTTCCCCTTCTTTTTGTTTTTATCCTCTCTGCCTTGAGTGAGAAAAGCTCTGAAGTTAATTCAATGACAGTATGTTCACATTTCAAAGCACACAGTTAAGAGTGATGCAGAGCTCATATTCACATGCTTCTATCAGTGTCCACTCAAATGACACTAGAGTTGACAGGCTGCAATTAACAGGACATAAAACTGAAATCCCTACAAATACAGTAAAAGTTATCCTCATTTCTTCAAAGAAACGACTACTGGAACTGGACAAAAACAAAAGATGCAGGGAAAGAGAGATGAGCTTGTTTCAGTGCATAGAGAAAGCTGGGAGCAGTCCTGTGTTTCTGTCAAGGGAAGAAATGTCTCTTACTCAATGCTGAGAGAGTTGTGTGTGTTAAGGGACAGAAGATAAAAATCTACACATTTAAATAAATCATTTCCTTTCCCATTTCATTTTTCTAAAATGTTTGGAAATGTATGGAAAAGTGTGGGTCTTTAATTCAGGTAGAGGTCTAAACTTCAGTTTGGGTTTTACTACCAATCACTGTCCAGAGCACTGTGGTGGTTTAACCTTGTCTGGATGCCAAGTGCCCACCAAGCTGCTCTATCACTGCTGCCCCTTCCTCTCAGATGGATCAGGGGGAAGAAAATATGATGAAACTCGTGGGCTAAGAGAAAAGCAGCTTAATAAAGAAGCAAAGCAATGCCATGCGCAGAAGCAAAAGAAAACAGAGATTTATTCTCTACTTCCCCTCAGCAGGCGAGGTCTGGCCCCTTTTCTGGGAAGCAGGGCTCCAAACACATGGCAGTTACTGCGGAGAATAAGCCAATGCCCCTTCTTCTTCTCCTTTTCCTAGCTTTTATAGTTCAGCTGATGTCATGTGGTATGGAATATCCCTTTGGTCAGTTTGGGTCAGCTGTCCCAGTCATGTCCCCTCCCAAGATCTTGTCCACCCCAT
>JANHFX010020753.1:111287-129569 GCA_027560015.1 Chloroceryle amazona | reverse complement strand
ATCCCTTTGGTCAGTTTGGGTCAGCTGTCCCAGTCATGTCCCCTCCCAAGATCTTGTCCACCCCATCCCACTGCAGGGAGAATGTTGCGAACCAGCTTTGGTGCTGTGTGAGCCCTGCCCAGTAGTATCCACAACACAGGGGTGTTATCAGCACCTTTCCAGCTCTCAGTGCAAAGCACAGCACTGGGAGGGTTGCTATGGGGAAAATTAACCCAGCTCAGTCAGACCCAATAGAAGCACTCATACCTTTCACACCCTTAGGTAAATTTATACCTGCAATAATTCATATACTTTGACTTTTTTTTTTTTTTTTTAAGTAGAAGAATCAAATATATGGGTTATTTTAATATAGCAAACTCACAAAGAAAATAAGATTTTAAAAATTATTAGTTTAATAAGAAATTACCAGTTACCAGTTTTACTTGTCCTGTGACTGAGCTGGGGAGGGAGAAACATAAGGCCAAAGGACGCAAGGTTATGTGCAAATAATTCAGACGATTGCTAAGGTTTTGGCTTTTGTTTGTCACAAGGCACTGCTAGTTCCATATGGCTTTCTAGATACAGCAGAATGTGACTTTCACACAAAACAAGCAGGATGAGAGATTCCTCTATCAAGCTCAAGCAGTCTATCTTCAGATTTTAGCACTCTTAGCTGCTTCTGGAAAGACAACACCCAAGCTGCATATTCAAGTTCTAACAAACTGCATACTCACACCAGTGAATGCAAGCTGCCTTAGAGCACTCGCACATTTTGAAAGGGGTCGAAGGCATCTGTGTGGGACATAGCTAAGAGGGCCTAGAGTGCTCAAGGTACAAGTATCTGGAAAACAGCTCAGTCTCTGCAGATGCTGACTATAGGACATCCCATAAAAAACTTGTGACTGGCTGCCAGATGGATTTAACCTCATTGACCACTACTGTCCATCCAGCAACTGCTTGATCCAGCAAAATGGATTGAGATTTAGATAACTGGTCCCTTCCAACCCCTAACATCCTATGATACCTGTGATGACAGCTTCCAGCCTAGAACCCTTGAGACTGCAATTCATTTGCTCCTCTGTTAAGGAGGGTTCCATGTTGTAAAGTATGATGAAAAGCCGAAAACTTTCCTCAATCTTTTGGAATTGTGACAAAAAGTTCTATTTTATGTTCATTTTTTGAAACAGTAGAAATGTTTTTTGACTATTTTTAGATTTCCTGACACTTGCATGATTGGTAACATTGAAATTGTGGTACATCTTCTACTGGCAATACTCATATGACATTTACCTGAAGTCATGCTAAGTGGGGAGGTCCCAATGGACTGTAGGGTAGCAAATGTGACACCCATCTACAAGAAAGGCAGAAACAAGAATCCAGGAAACTATAGATCTGTCAGTCTGACCTTGATACCAGGGAAGGTCATGGAGCAGATCATCTTGAGTGCCATTACAAGCCATATAATGGACAACCAGGGAATCAGGCCTAGTCAGCATGGATTTATGAAAGGCAAGTCCTGCCTGATGAACCTGATCTCATTCTATAACAAGACCCAACTATTGGATGAGGGAAAGGCTGTGGATATTGTCTACCTAGACTTTCAAAAAGCATTTGATACTGTTCCCCCCAGAATTCTCATAGAAAAACTGTTTGCTAATGGCCTGGATGAGCGTACAATTTGCTGGATGAAGCACTGGCTGGATGGAAAGTCCCAAAGAGTGGTGGTTAATGACAGTAAATCCATCTGGTGGCTGGACACAAGTGGTGTTCCTCAGGGCTCAGTGTTGGGACCATTTCTGTTTAACACCTTTATTGATGATATTGATAAGGACAAAGAGTGTATCTTCAGTAAGTTCACAGATGACACCAAATTAAGCAGGAGTGTCGATCTGCATGAGGATAGGGAGGCTCTACAGAGAGACTTGGAGAGATTGGATTGATGGGTTGAGCTTCAACAAGGCTAAGTTCCAGGACCTGCACTTGGCCACAATAACCCCATGTAATGCTACAGGCTTGGGGAAGTGTGGCTGAAGAGCTGTCTGGAAGAAAAGGACGTGGGGCTTCTAATTGACAAGTGGCTGAATATGAGTGAGCACTGTGCCCAGGTGGCCAAGAAAGCCAAAGGCATCCTGGCTTGTATTAGAAATAGTCTGACCAGCAGAAGTAGGGAGGTGATTGTCCCCCTGTACTCAGCACTGGTGAGGCCTCACCTTGAGTACTGTGTTCAGTTTTTGGCACCTCAATACAAGAGAGATATTCAGGTGCTGGAGAGAGTGCAGAGGAGGGCAATGAAGCTGGTGACAGTCCTGGAGGATAGATCATATGAAGAGCGATTGAAGGAGCTGGGACTGTTTAGTTTGAGAAGGCTGAGGGGAGACCTCATTGCTCTCTACAACTACCTGAAAGGACATTGTAGAGAGGGTGGTGCTGGTCTCTCCTCACCAGTAATTAGTGATAGAACCAGAGGGAATGGCTTCAAGCTGAAACAGGGTAGGATCAGACCGGACGTTGGGAAAAAAAATTTCACAGCAAGAGTAGTTAGACACTGGAATAGTCTGCCCAGGGAGGTGGTTGAGTCACCATCCCTGTATGTGTTTAAGGGTCATTTGGGGGTGGGAGGGGGGATATGGTGTAGGGAAGAACTTTGTAGAGTAGGGCTGATGGTTGGACTCAATGATCCCAAGGGTCTTTTCCAACCTGAATCATTCTGTGATTCTGTGTGACTTGCAAGAAGTACAGGGACATAGTGCTCACATGTAAATACTAAATCAGGAACGTATCTGCACCTAGGCAGTTATTTTATGCCCTATTATAAATGTCCCCACTGATTAGCTGACCAGAGATGGACTGGACACATATAAATTTGGCATTAGATCTTGTTTTGTGGTGGTTGGGGATGTTTATGAGCTCAGGCAGTTGGGTTTTTGTGGAAGATGGTACAAAGAAGGTGAGCAGTGAGAAACATGAGACTGAGAACTGAGTATGGGCCCAAGAAGGAACACTGAAAACCCTATCTGTAAAAATGTGCAAACCAGAAAAAAACTGTCCCTCAAGCCCAACAGCTGCTGCTATAACTGGATTGTAGAAATACAGGAAACAAACTGCTTTATTTTATAGTATCTACCACACTAGAAGGATCAGCCTGAAAAACTAATTGGTATTCTTGTTGCCAGTCTTAGCAGAGAGACCCTCATGTAATTGACGCACACTAAATCACAGTCATTTCCAGAAATTAAGTTAGAACCACATTAGCAACCTTGTGGGCCTGAGCTTGAAAACCACCTCTATTACCTTCAGGACACACAAAGTATCTCACTGTCCTGTGTTGACAATACACAAACCCCAAATTCAGTTTAAGAAACAAAATGTTGTAGTTTAATATAGAAATGGAATAAACTCTTTTGCCACAGTTTTATTTATTGTGAAACAGCAATTTGATTTTGTAAGCTTAGACTAAATGGATAACCTGTTGTTAGGATGCCACTTAATTCTGGAAGGAAGGATCTGCTCAATATCAGGGTATGATTGCAAATGGTGAAGATACCAAAGCTCCACCAATTGCTAAACCACTGCACTTACATTACACATCCAGGTTACACCACCTACATGTCTGTACTGCAAATTCAGACTGTTCATGACTTTTTTTTTGGAATGTTCCTTATCCACCAGTAGCAAACATACTGGAACTGGTATGGGAACAGGGAGCCATGTCCACTGTCATGGTACTAAGTTCACTTTCAATCTCCTGCCTGGCCAACAAGTCACAAACAGGCTTTCAGGATAATCTGTCCTCTGATGTGATCAGTGGTCCCTTGACCACATCTGCACTTTGACTACAGGCATGCACCTGATCCCATTTCAGCAGAGGTTTGCCATCACGTGTCTCCTTCCACATAAAATTATGTGCTCCTACTCCCCCACATAACCCCCCCAAGAGTTTGGACATCTCTGCCTTAAATCATCTGGGACAGTTAAGCTACCAATTTTTAGTTCATAAGGAGACTGAGCAAAGGATATGAACACAGCTTAAAGGTCATTTGTGAACTTGGACATTCAACTGTCCCTTATCACCTCTGCATACATACTAGCACAACTTCTTAGAAGAAAAAGGTAAAAACTGCTGCAAAATTAAGACAACTGATATGGGAAATTATGGGAAACTGGTATTAATTAAGCATAACCATATCAATTTTATATGATTTTCTTTTCTGTATTAATTAGCCATAGTTTATTTTTCTGTTGCAACTCTGTAAAACCCTTTCCAAAAACCCTGAAAAATCATACAGATTCTACTAGAGGGGGTCAGTGTTCTTAAAGTTGAAATTACTATACTTTTAAACCTGTGCTGTCATTTTCTGATTAGTGACAATACCCCCATCATCAAAAAAAAACCAAAAACCAAACCTAAGAAGAAACTAATAAAAGGCATATTTTCCAAATTATGCTCTAAACACCTAGAAAACTTTCATTCAATGTTTATATTCATCATAATACATCAGTACTTCTGGAGCAGTGGTAAAACAGAGACCTCAGGGGATGAGAAATCCTCCTGTCAGCCTCCACCACCCAGGATGTATGCAGACCAAAAATGCACATAGACCAGATTCACCTTTGCTTGGCAGTACAAACACTGATGCACCACTTACATGAGCACTGTTGATAAACTCACAAAGACAACATGATGTGATTCACTATTAAAGGCTGTTTACTCGTGATAAAAAAAAAATAAATTACTGTTAATCTGTGCTCCACAAGTTGCACAAATCAGTGAGTGACGGTGATGAAAACATAGTTAAACATATTTAAGTTACACTTGAAGGTTTTGCTAAATGAACATATGCAAATGCTTGAAGCCCAGGGGCAGCTCTTGCTTGCACTCAGGACATTTACATAGCTTTCCTAGCTAATATTTAATCTAGTATTCAGTAAAACACCACTAATTACTTTAATAAATTCCTAACATCCTGTGAGATGCCTTTTCCCTCTGAGTTGCAAAACAGAATCTTTAAACACCTTCTCTATTAATGTAAGTCAATGACTTGCAGTCTACAGTGCTTTGAATTTTAAGAAAAGATAAGTTTTAGTTTTCATTCTATTTCTTAACACTGTTTCTTGTCATTTTATAAAAAACCTAAAATATTATGTATTGTCAGGAAGAATTTTGGGGCAGCATGGAATAGGAGGATTAAATGTTCAGTGAAAGAACTGGTGTGCTCTGTAATAGTAATTTGATAAGAAAAGAGCAATTAATTGCTAGAGTGGATCACCCTAGAAGGGTCTACCTTGATCTCTATCAATTGCGTTAAGGGAAAACTATAAGAAATTCCGCAGAAGACAGCTACAGAAGAATTTGCCCATGGAAGGCTTTTTTACCTGACATCTGTAATGTTAATGTGAGGATCAATTAATTTCTTAGTCTTTTTATATATCTTTGTTATTCATACACAGATATACATTTTCATAACACAAATGCAAAACCCCTAGGAAGCCTACAGACTTTATTTCTAATGGGCCTGTCAACATGGCAGCTGTAACATTTGCCCTCCAACTACAGCACTCATAACATAAACTCCCACTGCATCATACACACAAAACATCCAAATGAAAATTTCTAATCTTATAGCTGTTATTTCACATATGTTTATCATATCGTTTCCTGATTTTCTCTCTCACATAAACAGTTCAAATCTTTCCAGTTTCTCCTCTTACAGAACTACCTCTTACTGGTACTAGTGATTGTGCATAGCTCACAATCCCCACCACAGTTGGTATTCTGCCCTGACCTCAAGTATTTGATTATCGTAGTAGCCCTGCAATGTGTCAGGAAAAATCAAAAAAGCACTAATGCGTGGCAGCATCTGCACTGCTGAGGTCCAGACTGAAGGGTAATAAATACAGTGTGGTGCAATTTTAATGGATGATGCACCTCTGCTTCATGGAACTCTCTTCTTCCCCTGCTCTTGCATTTTGTATTTATTTTCCTGTTTGTTTAAATTAGATATAAAATCAAGTCCCACGCGACACAAGAATACTGTGGAATACCCACATAAGTAATTTCTTCTATTGATTTAAACCCTTAAGGTCTCTTTAATGGATTAAAAAAACCTAAATATGGCAGACAGCCCTGGCACCAGTCAATGTAATTTAACACAAATCCATAGAAGAGGATTGATCTTGCTAAGCTTATCTGTAATATGTTTTACAAATACTGACGCTTAGTGCGTTAACTTAGGCCCTCTTTGCTCTGAAAGATATTTTTATGCCTAGACTCATACCAGATGGGCACCTAAGTATTTTATAAAATATGACAGAAAAATTACATTATATAAAGTTGGGAAGAGGCAGACTAATATCAAAAGTGAAGAAAAAGACGACAAAAGAAATGAATTTGCCTGAACCAATCTCATATTTCATGACCTCATCATGCAGAAGCTGCCTGTCTATTTCTCAACAAGTGATAAATATTAAAATGACTTTTTTTTGCATGTCTTATCAAAAGCTTCCAATATCAATTGTTTTTACAAATGTTTTCTCCTGCAAGCAGTCAGTGCCTCTTCATCAATCTTTTATCAAAAGCAATCTTGTTCTGATTTCAGTCTTATCAGAAAAACTTCTCTCTCTCCTTTGTTGTTCTTTTTTTTTTTTTTTTCCTGCTTCTTGGCAGAAGGTACATGAATATCATTTTACACTTGACTGTGGCTGAATCTCCATCGATCAGGAAATAAAAAGTAAGTCTGAAGGATATGTCATGACCCTGCAAAGCTCCAAGCAACAGAAACACATGTAATGATTCCGCTGTGCCCAATAGTGGCAAAGGACAAAGGAGGAAAGCCTGTCTGCATGGCCACATGAATGTGTTAATATTTCTTTTTCCAAGGAATGCTTCCATTGCCAAGTATTTCTAAGAAAAGAAAATGAGGATTTAACAGAGGACTTGATTTCCAGAAACCTTCCTGACACATCCATCAGCTTGAAAGAGAATATACATTATCAAAACACCAATACAGCACAGAGCTTGGCCCTTCAGCATTACTTTTTATTTGAGGGACACATGGCAGAATTTTGGTAGTAGGCCCTGTGGTGGGGAGCAGTGCAGGAAGAGTCTGTGCCAGTCAAAACTGAGCCCAGCCACCTCTGGAAATGGTCACAGCAACACATGGTGTGCCAAAATTGCAGCCAGGCAGATTAGCAGGTGGCACCCCAGTTCCAACCTACTTAGGAAAAACCTTCAGCCTCTGGGGTGAGGAAAATGCTCATGGAGACACACGGCTAGAGACACGTGGCCAGGGACACACTGCTGAAGGCACTGTGGTGGAAACACAGCCAGAGGCACTCTTTGAAGGAAGGTCCCCATGCCAAAAGGGGTTATTCATGGGGGACTTGATCCCATAGGTAAGCCATGTGAGGGTGGGGACACCCTTGAGGGAATACAGCCCATGGGCACCCCACATCAGGGAGGGACACCTCTGGCAGACTGAAGGCCACAAGTGACCCATACCAGGCAGGGGCACTAAGAACAAAGGAAAGGAGTGTCAGACAGAAACCACTATGTACTTGACTCCTCCAATCACCTGCACTGCTGATTGCCTCACCAAAGAGATCAGGAGAGACCGAGCTTAATGTGCCATGAAAATAACAGGATTTCAGACTAAGAAGGGGAAGGTGAGGTGTTTGTTTATTTGGCTTTCTTTCTTTCTTTCTTTCTTTCTTTCTTTCTTTCTTTCTTTCTTTCTTTTCTTTTATTTGGCCTTTTTTATGGCTTTTTATGGCTTTTTTTACTCAATAGCAAACTCAGTGATCAGGAGTTTGCATTAACTGACAATAAATTATATGTATATTATAAATAAATTATATTCTGAGTCTAGAATTTTTGCCCACAAGACTTGATTGACCTACTTGAGCCCATAACACATTGAGAACTATACAGTCTGAAGGCTCATTTCAAACGTCACCTAGAACTGTGGGGAAAGAAAATATTCTGAACAAATACCATATGCTTTCTGCTGCTAAACCTGGACAGCAACCAGTGTTTCAATATATCTGGACAAGACCCTCAGTTTGTATAAATAAATGTCATTACAAAAGTCTCACAGCACACCAAGATCAATGCACAGTGACAGAACTCCAGAACAGAGTGAGCTGCTGTAGTGACAAAAGTTTGAATATATAACGATTTCCATGCTAAAGGGGAGGAGGCTCTAAAATCCCCCGTTTCTGACTTCTGAGAGAAAAAAACTCACAATAATCATAAACAAAACCACCTTAAGAGAAAAGGGGGAAAAAAAACCAAATTAAATTATATTTATGGGCAAATGACTTGTGCCCCCCCCCAGGTTCTATGTAGGTGTTTGCTTCCTAAATATGCATGTGTGTCAGGTTGCTCACTCACAGACAGAATCTTATCTTGAACACTGCAGACAGAGGAGAAGTAAGGAGACAAAATGCTTTCTTTAGATGAATGCATATTTATAGCTGTAGAGACAGACTATACCTCAGCTGCTCCAGCCAGGTTCTCAGTTCCTGGGCTGCTAAGGACAAAAGTTTCATAGTAAGAAATTGTTAAGCTGAATCACAGGAGAAACAATACCAGAAGCAATACCAATCATCACAGATCCCCGCGTTGTCATGATGTCTTCTCACATATTCTCACATAGGCAGTATGTCTATGAGCACAGACAAAGAGAGGCTGGAGGTCTTGGTCGACACCTAAATGGCTGGGGTTTAGGAACACATTTTGTCTTGATCCCACTCAGCATAAAAGTGGCAGACTTGTGTCACGTCAACCGAACACTGGAGAAAACAAAATGATTTGTCAGTGTTGACTCTGGGATAAAAGATTCCAGAGAAAGAGTGGGCTATATAGTCATGAGTGCCACAAAGAAGGTGACAAAAGAATGATTATTAACTCTTAAATAATAAGGAAGTATATGATGAAAATGTCTGGTTATAGCATAAGATAAAATATGTAATTTTTCATACAAAATTTTGCATTTTATTTGTCTGTAGCTGCCTTGTCTCAAGGTGTAGGGAGGTTGGGGTGGAGCATGTGTTAGAGGATTAGAAGGTCACCAACAGATAGGGAAGTAGATAATTTATCTCTTACAAAGAGCACTGTGTGAGGACTCTTCCCTGTTATGATATTTATATTTACCCCAGTGTTTTGGGGTTTTTTTATCTATTCCTGTATCTGGCAGGATGCTTACAGTATAGAAGATTTGTAAAGACTTTTATTCCTAGGTGATTTGTTGGTAACGTAAAAGAAGAAAAAATCCTCTTTGTATACAAAGATCAAATATGCCAAATGCAAACATTTTACATTTTCATCATGTTCCTGATGAAAAGAAGACAAAAAATTGCTAACTGGAGGCTGGAGACAAACCACAAATGATGCTTTCTCATCTGGAAGATATCAGTAACTGTCAGGTTAAGGCTCAAGCTAAAGCTTTCCTCCATTCTCTAAAAACGCTTTTCCTTTTGATTTTCTACTGTAATATGGCCACAGTGGCACATTTTGCAATCAATAAAGACTGTCTCCAAGATTTGAGCAATGAAAGAAAATATTAATTGTAAAAGAAAATAATGTAGATAACATGAAAAGAAGCATATGTTACTAAAACATTATTCCATTTTTCTGCTGACAGTAAGTGAAAAAAAAATCTCTCACAACTTATCTTTTAAATCATATTATTTAAGAATGTGGTAGATGTATCTTTAAAATGATCCTTAAATTAATGCAAGATCCAAAAGTTTAATGCTTTGTTCTTAAGAAGGCTTTAGTGTTTTAAACTAGTACTAGAAAGATAATCTATTATTTTATAAAGAACAGAGTGGTAGAGCCTACTGATAGTATCTTCATGTTTGTATATGAGGATTGTCATGGTAAATATGCTTTGTGATACTGAATGACATCTTGATGACATCTTTTTAAGAATGGAGAACATTTGCTATATTCCTGTAATTTCTGGATGTTAATGCATGGATATGCAGAGGATAGTAATTGCTCTTGCATGCATGTCAGTCTGAAAGAAAGATGTCTCTTGTGAAGAAAATATGTTTTGAAGAAAGTCTTGTTTTCTTTCATCTCAAGGTCTTTCAAACAATCTTAAGGTACCAGCTATAAATGTACATAAAGTCCTGCAAAACATATACTACTAATGTGAGTCATAAATATATGTCATTAATATAATTTGCAATAATAATTAGTGACAAATTAGAAACAAAGAATGAAAGGATGCCTGTAATGTGTTTCTGAAATACAATAAGCTAATTTTGTTTACACATTCATTCATATTTCATTTATTTATTTATTTATTTTCCCCTAGGGATGAGGTAGGAAACATACAAAAGCATTTTATGAAAATGCCCTGTATGATGATGGCTTATTATGAGAGTCCATCAACAACTGGCATTATTATGCTCTGTGTATTGGGTCTGACTGAGCTGGGAGTTAATTTTCCCCATAACAGCTCTCCCAGTGCTGTGCTTTGCACTGAGAGCTGGAAAGGTGCTGAAAACACCCCTGTGTTGTGGCTACTGCTGGGCAGGGCTCACACAGCACCAAAGCTGGTTCGCAGCATTCCCCCTGCAGTGGGATGGGGTGGACAAGATCTTGGGGGGGACATGACTGGGATAGCTGACCCAAACTAACCAAAGGGATATTCCATACCATATGATGTCAGCTGAACTAGAAAAAGGAGGAGAAGAAGGGGCATCCGCTTGTCCTCCAGAGTAACTCCCATGTGTCTGGAGCCCTGCTTCCCAGAAAAGGGGCCAGACCTCACCTGTTGAGGGGAAGTAAAGAATAAATCTGTTTTCTTTTGCTTCTGCATGTGGCATCGCTTTGCTTCTTTATTAAACTGCTTTTCTCTTAGCCCACGAGTTTCACCGTATTTTCTTCCCCCTGGCCCATCTGAGAGGAGGGGGCAGCAATGATGGGTCAGCAGTGATAGAGCGGCTTAGTGGGCACCTGGCATACAGCCAAGGTCAAACCACCACACTCTGGTTTACATTTTTCATAATATAACACTACATTGTAAGTATCTGGAATAATTCTTTTTTATCGCAGAATTCTATCTAAGGGTCAATTCTCAGGGAAAAATCTCAACTTAAAGAACTTAGACACTTTTATGAATGAGATTAAATAAAAATACAGTGTTATTCCCTTATTAGAAAAAGTTCTGATGATAATGAACTGAGTGGTGATGGTATAAAAAATCAGTAACTGGGACGGAATATTGGACTATGAAAAGACCTGAGAGTCTAATGATACATGAAGTTCAATAAAGAACTTGCTGGATAAGGACAATGCGACTTAAAGAAAAAGCTTGGGCACATGGCATCAGGGAGAGAATCCACAAGCAGACAGGGACTTGACTCCAAATAAGAGAAAAGGGAGAACCACACCAATGTGAGATTGAAAAGGAAGTGACAAAAACTGTCACAACAAAAGGAAATAAAAAAGTTTAAGGTCACTGGAGCATGTTTCCTTCTCTAAATTGCAATGGAACCTGGGACCTACAAACTCTGTTGATAGAAAATATAAATGTAACTAGGTGTCAAAGTACTCCATTCCCAAGTTGGACCAGAGATGACTTTAACATTCTGCAAACTTTGGTTACTGTTGGTGCATACAGCAAAGGTCAGTATGGTCTATCAGTGATTCCAAATCTGCTACTTAGGTTTTTTTTCAATTTTCAAGCCTGATAAGGGCTTTAATGATTAACTTAAATATTTTTCTACAGGTTTCTGCTTCATTCAGTGATAGAATCATCTGCAAGATTGTGAAGGAGGTTCTTGTTCAAAAGACCTAAGAAATATCTTTCATTTCTCTAAATAGAAGACGGATTGAGAGAACAAGTGTATTAACACCCAAAGTGCTCTTAACAAAAAGACAGAAGACTCTGACCTTAAAAAGACATGTGTTATGCTAAGCAACTTATATTTCAGAGCTGTTCTTTAACTGGGTGTTCCAAAATTTTCTGTGTTTCTCCTGAGACTAAAATACTGTGCAATAATAAGTCTTGGAAGTCAAATTATTGTGCAGCAAGTTGGAAAAAAATGAAGAGCCTACCTTTACAAAAACCTGACTGTTCTGTAGAGAACGGCAGTCTGTCTGTGACATTAAAGGTTATCTCATAAACCATATGGACCACCTACAAGGAGATCCAAATATCTAGTTTTCCTCTAATCCTTACAAGGTTATAGCACATTCTTCTGTTCCTTCTTTATTCCAAGAAAAATGCACCTTGACAGAAACTATGTCTCCTTTTCTTTCTGCATTACTTGGCTGTCACACTGAGAACAGACAGGCAGAGTGGTTTTAATGCTTGTATGAAGGACAACAAAAAATAGCTTATTTAAGGGAATAGCTGTGATGGGATGCTTTCCTGTTTGTGTTTGAATAAGTCAGTGGTAATTTCAAGCTCACCTGTTTTACTCAAGATATTGAAGAGATCTGAAAAAAAGGTAATTTTAAAAACTTTGACAGACATAAGAAAAAATCTGTTTGATTTCTACTGCATCATAGTTATCTGAGATATATTATTTATGCTGATTGATTTCTCTTATTTAGAAGGATTATTTATGCTATTTGATTTGTCTTATTTAGAAAGATGATCTTTTTACAGGGATTCAGCTGTTACCAGATTTGTATGGAACTGGACACAGATAAACATACAAGTCATCAAATTCATTATTAGCAAAGAGGATCATATCTCCATGTAGCTGGAGTAAACCAAAGAGACAACGTGCAGATGGCTAAACTCAATTCATCACAGGAACCTTCAGAATATTGCAAAAATAAAATCTGGTTCTGAACTATAGCTCTAACACTTTACATAGCAATTTCCCTGTGCATTCCTGTGATGGCTTTCTCCACTTTGTCTGCCACACTGCTAGATCACCACAGATCTTGCTACATTTCTCTGAGCTCCCTCACACACCCTCTGCCCCCATCAGGCAGCACACACTGTGGTTTCCTCAGAGCTGCACAGGGTCACCAGTTGGTCCTGTTGCCAGAAGTGGATGGTAGCTCAGGTCTGCCTGTCCTCACTTTAGTGGGGACACTTGCTTTTTTATGCACTACTGAAAACCTGATTTTCAGTTTGTTTTATTGTTGTTTGCTTGGAATTTTTTTTTTGGGGGGGTTGGTTGGTTTTGGATTGGTTTGGTGCTGTGGTGTTTTTTGTTTTCATGGTCACTTCCACGAGATTCATACCTTCCTGTCGAGTTTGGCTGATATTGCTCATCAGCTTAGAAAATTAATATGACAGCAGAGACAGGCAGTTAAATAGGCAGATGTGTATACAAAGGTAATGCAATAACAATAAAATGTACTTCCTTAGAAAATAAACCAAAAAATTATAATCGAATGACAGCAAAGTTGTAATTTATCTTCAACAGTAGCCAAAGAGGAAACAGGAGGATGAACTGTAACTTTTTACCAGTGAAGGACTTGGCTGTGGTGGGTTAGGACTTGGCAGTGCTGGGTTAATGGTTTGACTCGATGATCTTAAAGGTCTTTTCCAAGCTAAATTGTTCTGTGATTATATACTGCTTTTTTGAATGCTACTTCTAAGGATATTAGTGACTAATTTCACTTTGCATTACAACAGATGGGTGTCTTAATTTGTTATGTCACGTGTTTGTTAGTTCCCTAATTATGACACCATGCTCCACACAATGCGATGCTCTTATATATTTTTTGTATGTCATACAATGTACAATTGCATTTCTTTCTGCTCCCCGGGACTTTCCCAGGACTGATATGGGGTAATGCATAACCAGTGAATGAATACAATATAACAAAACAAAATTAGAAGATTAAAGCATGCTAGGCCTCCTGTTTTTAACAAAGCAACAATCTAGCCCTTGTGCTGATGCATTATATATGCAGTTCAGAAAACACCGTCAAGTCCAGTGAATCCCTGAGCGTCTCAGCATGGTTTTATTCTTGGAGGACTGATGCAAACACTGTCTGGGATGGAGAAGGGAACTGAAAAGAGAGGGATAAAGGAGAGTATGGCAGAATTTTACAATATTCTGTAAGGGAATGTCCAATTTAATACTTCTAACCTTGGAAGCTGTAAGGGACTGTTTTGAATGTCATACCTGGGCACAAGCCCTTCTTCTAGCCCCAAAATTATCACAATCATGGTATGTGAATGCATCCTTGTGTTGAGAATACATGACTTTAACCCAGGGGTAAGCTGATGCATTGTGTATGTCTTTCTGTATACATATCGTAAGGCAACCCAAGGGCACCTGTAGTCACCACGCAGATGTATGGCACCATAAATTACATTTGATTTTACAGTAATGCCAGCTGACATTGCCGTTACTCCTTACTTGCATGCCTCTGCTGAATTCATCTCAGAACAAAGTCTAAATACCTCCTGGAGCTGAACAGGATGTGCCCTGCACCAGACCATACATAAAAGTGAAATAAGGTAAAGCAGAAAACTAGATTTAGCCAACAAACATTCACCCATTTACCAACACACCATATAAATATCACTCAGTATCTCTTGATCATTTTCTGAGCTGCACAATCCAATCCAGGGACATGAATGTTGTGTCTGTTGTACTGATTTACTTCTGTTTACTATTTACTTTTCTTCCAGCCCTCTGCACAGTTTTTTTTTTTTCTGTCACTTGCCCAGTAAGAGTATTATTTCAGATTGGAATCGAGATTTTAAGTATATGGGATCTATCTGGGCTTTTTTGTATCTTGGCTGCAGATAGTAACAGGTATTTCCTTTTTGTTCTCCTTGACTCAAGTTACTGTTTTTCTATTTCAAAGACAAACTAATTCAGCAAAACTATGCTGTTTTCATACTTAAAATGTAATACTCTAGGTAGCATGATCTAATAAAAAGATAGTTCTTAGATCAAGATGTGACTACTTCTTTCAGCAAAAGTAAGAAAATGTTAATTGATCCAAATGTTCCATTAGCAGCTTTAAGCAATAACAAAGTAGTTCACAGCTGATTCAGTATACAGGGGAAGGAAGAAGCCTGAACACTTAAGAAAGGGCTTTTCATTATTATCTAAACTGGAAAAAAATGTGTGATGGTTGTTAGAGGCATTTCCATAGGCTGACTTATGTCAGATACTATCACGACTCTGGTGAGGTCTTTAGTTGAGCGAGCAGTTATCTAATTTTTACACAAAAGCAGAGTAGATTTTTGTCTCAGCACAGAAAGATGTACAACTGGATAAAATGTATTTATGTGTGCTTCAGATCTTCTTAAAATAGCTTTGCTGTCTTCCTGCTCACACAATTCTGTTTATTGACTTAAAGGTATTATACAGAGAATACAAAATCTAAGCAGGGAAAAAGTCAATCTGGATCACTTTCTTACTAGAAAAGAAAGTCATTGCAAAGAAGACATAATTCAGTTGAATGGTCAGTTTTGGTGCTCATTTTTGTCAGTACTTGAATCCAGGAAACAGATTTGTTGACAGAACATTGTGTTCTTTTAAACAAGTGAAGTTTAAAGAATTATGAATGTTAGTTTACAGAGAAAAAATAGTAAAGATCATAAATAGATGTCACAACAAGTTGATAAAGACATTAGAAAAAAAAACAGAAATCACAAAGATCAAAGAGTATTTTCATAAGAAAACGCAGTAGGAGACAAGGGATAAAAGCTTTATAATTCTGTACGGCAAATGGAAAATGAGGGAATAAAGTAGAAGGAGATGTAACTAAATGGAAACATAAGTCCATAGGCATTTTGAAAAAAAATCACTACTTTGGAAGGTGATGACACAGACTTTTCATTATTTCAGGCACTCTGATGTAACAAGCTGCCAAAAAATTATATCACAGAGATAGTGTGCAGAAGATAAGTCCCAGAAGATATTTACGCTGAGCAGTAGACAGTGCGGAAGCACACACAATTCTGACACAACACATCAGAATCTGAGTCAATCCACACCAACTGATTTGGGACCCAATACCTTCTTCTCTCTCTATAAACTCACATAGACCTAACCAGACCCATCTTTATGTAAACATACAAAAAAAATCTGCTTCTCCTCTTCAGAAATTACATTCTTCCTTAATTTACAGATTTCTTTCCCCAATATTCTTTCCTTTTATTCATGGCTTTTCTCATTCCCACTTCCTCTTTTCACTGCTGAAGCTCTCAATTTTGCCATCTTGCTTCCTTCCTGCAGTTCTAATATATAGCATCACATAAAATTTGCATTACTTTCTGACCTAAGAGTTTTTTCATTCCGGATCTGGATCTTTATTTTAGGCATCCTCAAGTTTGTTGACATTCATATTTCAAGGATTTAAGTGCAGCATTAATCAAGTTGTCCCCTCCATCTGAACTTGTCTTTGAGTGAGTGAAACACTTTCTTCCTAAGTAGCGTTCTTTAGTTTTCCTTATGCTTCAAGACTGACTATCTTCTGCTCTGCATGTTCAAATGGAGGATTAACAAAGAGGAATGTAACTTAATGTGGATATTTGTTGAAGACAAACATGATAGATATACTTCTACCTACCAAATACCACTGCATTGTGGACAGTGTAAGTCAGTACCAGTATGGAGTGAAATAGTCTTTGCAATTACATGTAGAGATGAAGGCACCTAGGAGCTCTATGAACTTTTCTAGTTTCTGATATAAATCAAATACCTAAATGTTTAAGCGACTGTTCAAGAAAAATCAAGTACATTTATTGCACCAGTGAGGAATTTTTCAATTCCTGGACCAATTAATAGGTTTCCCTCAGCTATATCAAGGACTGTATTTTTAATTTTAATAGATTATTTCTCCCATTTATAATCAGACTAAATATAACTGAATACAACATAAAGATACTAGATCAAAAATTTACTTCCCTTTAATATATCCTTACTATAAACTGGGCTGGCAAATATATCAGAAAGGGAATTCCAGAAATAGAGTATCAGAGACTGTTATAATCATGAAGAGGATATGGGAAAGAAGGAAATAATTTCTATTTTCACATTCGTGTTCTAACCCAGAATCAGAGAAGTTATAGAATGGATAGAATAATTAATGTGTTGGTTTTCTTTTTTTTTTCAACGATTTGGAATCTAATTTATATATTATTCATACACATTTTGCAAGTTTTGTGCATGTAAGCATAGTCTATAGATGCATGATTCTACCTCCACAATTTAGTTTGTGAAGGTGTATTCACTAAAAACAAATGGAAGCCCCTTCTGATTTCTGACCTAATATACTTGAAACCCCCCGTGTCCATAGATAAATAAGAAGAGAGTTTCAGCTGCACACACTGCAAAGTTAATTAATTATTATCGAATGAATGTATCCGTGATGCAATAGCAAACTCGTATGGATTCCAGCTGGTTTGCATGTTTTGCAAAAGCCTTACCAGCAGTATTCCTTCAACAAAAGTTTATCAGAGGATTACACAGTCAAGAGGAATAATCGCTTGGTTTAAACTATCCTTCCTTTTCCAGTAGTGAAATTACAACAGGATTTGAAAAAAAAAGCAGGAAAAGAATTAAACAAATATCACTTAATAGTGATGTAAAAAGTAATTAGAGATACTGAAGATAGAAAATTAAATGTATTTCATGGGGAACTAAGTAGGGGTTTAAAAACTATTTTGGAATAAAAAATGGAATTTGAACAGTGATGAAAGCCTACTTAGAAAAAATATTGATAATGCAAAAGAAGTGCACAAAGTATTTTTTCTCTCTGTTTGTAGAGAAGAATGAAGGGGCAACTATATCATATAAGGATGAAGAAGTAATTTCCATCCTATTAGCATCTAAAGAGGATGTAGAAACATCTATAAGAAGTTTAAAAATATCAAAAGACTGGGGTAGTCTAGGTTCAAGGGCTCTAATGAAGGTGACAGTGAAGATCTGTGAACTTCCTTAAGTCAATTTGCTCTCAAGTGTAAGATACTCTATTTTGTAATGCTAAAAATGAGTAAGCAAGATAACCTGCGTGCTCCAGTATGAGTAGCTGCATAAAAAAAAAAATCAGAAGTTTACAAATTATACAGTTTAATTTAAACTTTTAAAAACATCTACACCAGCGATGTTTCAAGGTCAGAAGGAACCACGGAAATATTATGGCCACCTCCATAAGGAAGAAGGGAAGGGTTATAGTTGTAATCAACTCCCTTCTGAGAGTAACAGAGGGTCCAATTTGCTGGGCAGACCCTCCTCATAAGGAAGTCTGCTGACTCCTTGGGGTGCATGTTAAGGACATTACAAGGAAACTGTGTACAGTGAGACAGCAGTGCCAGCAACAGTAAATCCTGTGCCAAAGCACTACGGGAGGGAGGG
>JANHFX010020753.1:65257-111187 GCA_027560015.1 Chloroceryle amazona | reverse complement strand
GTCCCTTGGGAAGCAGCCCTCAGAAGCAAAGGGGCCCAAGAAGGCTGGGCTTACTTTAAGAATGAAATTTTGAAGTCGCAGGAGCAGGCTGTCCCTATGTGCCAAAAAATGAGCTGATGAGGTAGAAGACTGGTCTTGTTGAACAGGAAGCGTTTGCAGGAACTCAGGGAAAAAATAAAAAAGAGTGTATCAACTGTGTAAAAAGGGGCAAGTGAACCAGGAAGTGTTTAAGGATATTGCAAGGTCATGTAGAAAGAGAATTAGAGATGCAAAGGCTCAGTTGGAACTTAAGCTGGCCAATTCTGTCAAGGATAATAAAAAGTGTTTTTGTAAATACATTAATAACAAAAGGAGGGCCAGGGAAAATCTCCATTCCTTACTGGATAAAGGGGGGAACATAATGACAAAATACAAGGAAAAGGCCAAGGTGCTCAACGCCGCCTTTGCCTCAGTCTTTAATGAAAAGACTGACTATCCTCACAGCAACTGGGCTCCTGAGTTGGTAGGCAGGGATGGAGAGCAGAATACCCCTCCTGAAATCCAGGAGGAAGTAGTTAATTACCTGATGTGCCACTTAGATGTGAACAAGTCTATGTCTCTGGATGAGATTCATCCTAGGGTGCTTAGGGAGCTGGCACAAGAGTTGCCTAAGCTGTTCTCCATCATTTATCGCCGGTCCTGGCTAACTGGGGAGGTCCCAGATGACTGGAAGTTATCCAATGTGACACCCATCCACAAGAAGGGACGGAAGAAGGATCTGGAAAGCTACAGACCTGTCAGCCTGACCTTAGTGCCTGGCAAGGTTATGGAGCAGATCATCCTGAGTGCCATCAAATGGCACATACAAGAAAACCAGGTGATCAGGCCCAGCCAACATGGGTTTAAGAAAGGAAGGTCCTGCCTAGCCAGTTTCATTCTATGACTGGGTGACCAGTCTGGTAGACAAGGGGACGGCTGTTGATGTCGTCTACCTAGACTTCAGCAAAGCCTTTGACAAACATCTCCCACAGCATCCTCCTTCAAAAGCTGGCAGCCCGTGGCTTGGACAGGTGCACCCTTCACTGGGTTAAACACTGGCTGGGTGACTGGGCACAGAGAGTGTCTGTGAATGGTGCCGCATCCAGTTGGTGTCTGGTGACCAGTGGTGTCCCCCAGGGGTCAGTACCGGGCCCAGTTCTATTCAACATCTTTATTGATGACCGGGATGAGGGGATTGAGTGTACTGTTAGTAAATTTGCAGATGACACTTAGTTGAGGGGGGCATGTCAATCTGCTGGAGTGTTGGGAGATGCTGCAGAGGGAGCTGGGCAGGCTGAGTCGATGGGCTGAGGCCAATAATATGAGGTTTAACAACAGCGAGTGTAGGGTCCTACAGTTTGGCCACAGTAACCCCATGCAGAGCTACACATTAGGGGATGAGTGGCTGGAGAATGGCCTGACAGAGAGGGACCTGGGAGTGAGGGTTGACAGCCAGCTGAACATGAGTCAGCAGTGTGCCCAGGTAGCACAGAAGGTCAATGGTATCTTGGCTTGTATCAGGAATAGTGTGGCCAGCAGGTCTAGGGATGTCACTCTGCCCCCATACTCAGCACTGGTGAGGCATCACCTTGAGTACTGTGTGCAGTTCTGGGACCCTCACTTCAAGAAGGATATTGAGGTACTGGAGCGGGTCCAGAGGAGAGTGACGAGGCTGGTGAAGGGACTAGAGGGAAAGTCTCATGAGGAGAGGCTGAGGGAGCTGGGGTGGTTCAGCCTGGAGGAGACTCAGGGGGGACCTCATCGCTCTCTACAACTACCTGAAGGGAAGTTGCAGTCAGGTGGGGGTCAGGCTCTTCTCCCAGGCAACTGGTGACAGGACAAAAGGGCATGGCCTGAAGCTGCGCCAGGTGAGCTTTAGGTTGGATATTAGGACTTGATGATCTTAGAGGTCTATTCCAGCCTCAGAAATTCTGTGATTCTGTGAAACTTCCTAGTTTGTACAGCCCTTAGACTATCACCGGTTAGTCCATGTGGGTGGATGTGAAGCCGCAACCCACAGTCCAAGAGAGTTCATAAAAGACTTCAAGGTCTTGGGAAAGCTGGTGAGGGAATCTGGGGCACAAACTCTTTTTATCTCTGTCATTTCAGTTGCAGACAGTGACAGAGGAAGAAACAGATGGACTCAGTCTATTAACACATGGCTCCGTGGCTGGTGTCACCCCCACAGTTTTTGGGTTTTTGATAATGGGATAGCCTACACAACACCAGGCTTACCACCAGGTGTCGGATGGGAATCTATACTTTATATTGGCATTACTTAGTTTCATTAAATCAGTTTTCTTTTCAACACACAGGCCTTCTGTCCCTTTCCCAATTCCTCTTCTCCTTTGGGTAGGGCTCTATCTGGGGATAGAGAAACTGCTGTAGTTTAGCCCTTGGTATGGACCACAAAAACAATCAGAGGGCTCGAACGCCTCTCTATGAAGAAAGGCTGAGAGTTGGAGTTCTTCAGTCTGAAGAAGAGAAGGCTCCAGGAGGACCTTACTGTGGCCTTTCATTACTTAAAGGGTGTCTATAAGAAAGATGGGGACAATTGGTTTAGCAGGGCAATACAATAAGGGATAATGGTTTTAAACCAAAATAGTATAGATTCGGACTAGCTATAAGGAAGATATTTTTTACAGTGAGGGTGGTAAAACACTGGAACAGGTTGCCCAGAGAGGTGGTAGTTAAAGATGTCCCTGCTTACAGCAGAGGGGTTGGACTAGATGGCCTTTAAAGGTTCCTTCCAACCCATTCTATAATTCTATGATATGTACTATTCATTTTGGGTCAACAAGACTTTATGGAAAAGCAGGTATTGCCAAACAAAACATTTAATTTTTTTTATATGGAAATGAGCAGCTTAGCTGAGAGAGATAACTTCCTTTGCCAGCAACCCTAACTTAAGGAGCTGCATCTCCTCAGCCTGTTGAAGTTATTCCAGCATCCCAGATGCTATTCCACCACATCTCTGCAAACAGCATGAGAGACTTTATCTACATCTGAAATAACAACTTCTCCCTGACTTTTAATCTTTTCCACACTATTTTATCCAGTTCAATGATAGATACATAAACCTTAATGAAAGGCATGGAACTGTATGGCAAAGATAGGAATGAAGGTGAAAAAGTACAATCCTATGAGCTAAAATTGCCACCAAAGCCTCCATTGCATGGAACTACCTCCTAGCTGATTTACAGAAAAAAAAAAAAAAAGTTGTTCTGAAGATTCATTATCAAATGGGGCCCTTAGAATTTTCCACAGTTACTGTTACTAAGCCTAATGCTTTGCAACACTTTTTAATCAGTAGTAGGTGAATAAGTGCACAATCATATCTAATGTGTACAGCTTTAAATTATTATTATATCAAAATATAGGAAGGATGTAGGGGAGAGGTATAAAAAAGATTCAACTGGTGGAAAAAACTACTCTCAAATTACAACAAGACAGGGAGATCAATCTGTTGAAAAAATTAAACTGATATATGACTTGTTTACATAAGGTAGAAATATCAAATGCAGAAGATGCTGAGAAGTCGTTCAAGCTTTAAAGCTTAACAAGAGAAAGACAAAACTAATGGTTCTTACATTAATTGGTTCCATGTCTTAAGAGCCACTCTGTAAAGAAATTAGCACTGAAATTATAAAAATTAAATGTTTTTTTTAATCTTACATTAGATTTACACTAGTATTTGCTTCAGTGACTTTTTTATGAACTGTCAACACTGCTGAATACCTGATAATCCAAATTGTCAAAAATAGGTCTATAGAAATTCCTGCTAAGCTGTTAAGGAGAACAGACACAAATGCTATCATAATTTGATGAACTGTTTTTCTTTTACAGGAAAGATTGCTTCTAAATACAGAATGTAAGTGCACCTGTTACAGACATGATCAACAAACGTTCATGTAACCTCTTTTCAGTATCACATCTCTTAACAAAGCCAGAAACATTTTAATATTTTATAATTTCCCATAATTCTAGTAATTACCACAAAAAAAAAAAATAGATAGGTGCCTCCATAAAACTGTCAGAGTTTGATATTCTCTTTAGGCATTGCTGCACAGCTGTGCTTGTCTAACTTTCTGATTGACAGCAATTACCACTCTCATTGTCTCTCAATATGACCAAACTGTACTGCTAACAATCTCATGAGTCACAGCCTGATCAACCTAACATAATTTCAGGAGTAAAAAGCTTATGAACAGATGCCTCTTAGCCCATCTCACCTCTGCTGTGGTACTCTCTGGACTTTGTGCTAAGGACATGTAAAGAAGCCAGCAAAAAATGAACCTGACAATAAAAGCAGTTGTTTTTCATGGAATTGCAGTATCATAGAATAGTTTGGGTTGGATCACCCTTAATGGTCATCTAGTCCAACTCGCCTGCAGTGAGCTAGGATATCTTTTACTAGTTCGGGTTGCTCAGAGCCCCATCCAACCTGACCTTGAATGTTTCCAGAAATAGGGCTTCTAAAACCTCTTTGAACAACCTGTTCCAGTGTTTCGCCACCCTCATCATAAACAATTTCTGCCTACATCTACCATCTACCTACTTTTAGTTTAAAACCATTACCCTTTGTTTGGTGTTACACCAGATCACAGAGGAGTTTCGCTTGCTCAAGCATTGGAACCATGTGGCTACAATCAGGGAAAACAGTGGGTGAAATGGGGTGAAGGGAATCAGCTAGGTCCCAGTTTGTCACAACAAGTTAAATTAACTCAGCCAAGCCACTTAACCGCTGTTTCTTACACAAAGTAATCCATCTTTTACTTTCTCCCACTCATGCAACCTACCAAGCAACCTCTCTTGAGTTTGTAAACAGGCAACTTCTAGACCTGTTCTTAGCTTCTGACCAGGTCAGCCATGGTTATGCAGTCACTGCACTGGACAGGAATCTTACTGAACTGACTACAAAGAGCCTTATGCAGCTTCTTCCATTAAACTGAATAATGGTGCCAAATACACACATATCCTTCAACTAGATATAACTTAGAGAACAATCTGATGGTATCAGTGACACTATTGATTATCTAAGCTTTTTAAACCAACATACATTGTCCACTAGTCACTGACAGAAGAAACAAGATACTCAGGTTTTTTTTTACCTGTCTTTTAATCACAGATTTTTTAAAAAATGCTAATACAGCAAAATAAAATGACTGGATTTTTCAATATCACATGATGTGCAATTATCTTAAATTGGAGGTATAAACTAGGATCTGGTTACAAATTATAAGCACCATAAGATACGAGCAACTTACAGCTGCTGAAAAAAAAAAAAAAAAGGAGAGAAAACGGAAACAAGAATAATAGGAATAATATAATTCTGCAACTTATTTTATAAGTCAAGATGCTCCCTGTATGAGAAAACATAGTAATATTTTTGTCCCTATCAACAACGGACTGACTAGACAGGACCTATATCTTTACTGTCTAGTTTCTGAATTATTCATTATCACCCATTCCTCTACCCCAGTATTTAAAACTGTTTTCCTGGAATTAAATGAGTTGTATATTTTGTGTAAGAGTAACATATAAATAGATCTTTGTAAATGAAAAATATTTCCACACTCCTGGCATAATCCCCTGACATTTGCACTCAGCATGATTCAGCAGCGGGAGACAACACCTACTCTCAATTTGCTCCCCATACACATAATTATACTAACACATAGCAATTTAACACTGTGAGACAAAATGATCCCAAAGGCTTTCTCTAACATGGCAGGATCCTCTTGTTTATGAAACTGGTAGTTTCAAGCAGAGATAACTTGGTCAACAAGGCTCCTCACAAAGCATGCAGGGTAGAAGATAAATGAGAGGGTAATATGTTAAAGAACACTAGTGGCATGTGAATGAGCTCACCCCCTGGCTTTGATTCTCTGTTCCACACTTTCTTTCTTTCCACAGTGTATGGTGGAAAATAACTTACCTGTATGTTTTTTCTAGGTCCTCATATTACAACAGGAACCTGAACAGCACTTATCAAAATGACATACATCTACAGCTATCCATATAGATCACTATTCACATACTGTAAACATCATAGAACTATTCATCCCTGTGAATTCAGGAGACATCTGCCAGAAGAGAAGATCCAAACAGCATTCTGAGAAGGAGCTGACTATGAGTCACATACTGATATGAAACAGATCTCAGTGTGGTGTCTGTGGGAGACTTGTCCAAGTATCTAAAGTAAGAATATATATACACTATACGTGTGAATCACTTCTTTTCACCATCTAAATACTGTGAAACCTGGCCTGTAATCTGGCAACTGCAGTGATAGACTCAGTCAATCGGGGGAAAAAAAAAAAATTAAAATAAAGACAAAACCTAATCCAGCTTCAACCATAAAAATCTGAAGTCAACAGAACATTATTACTATGCCTAGAATTGAGACAGGGTATAGAAACAGGCTCTCAAAGATGACAAAAACCCTTTAATCATAATAACTTTGAGGTGTCCTCTTTTCTGTCTGCTCTAAAGATTAGTGGCAATCATTTGAATCAGAAGATGACATTGGTTGAAGACTGAAACATAGCTACATAAATAAAGATTATAAGATTCATTAAAATAACGCAAAACTCTTCCCCCTTCCAATATGCCAGAAGTTCTCTCCAATCTTTGATCAAAGCCTGGAGTAGCAATGAAGATGTTTAGGTTCTCATTTCCAGAACATACTGAAGTGAACCTTAAACTATTTTGTTTTCTGTGATAGTGTGTTTCATTAGCACTAGTACGAACTGGGGGTAGTTAGACTACATGACCTCTAAAGAGGTCCTTTCTTACTCAAACCATTCTATGATTCTATGAAACATCTTTTATTATTTTAATATGCCACATTCCATACATTTTAGCCTATTTCACAGCACATCTATGCAAGGCAGGAATGCAATAGAAACCATAATATTTAATTTCACAACAATCATGCATTATGATTTCAACCATGCTGACAAGGAAAATTCCAGTCTATGCATAAAGTAGACTCACTGGACTTTTATCATATCAACTGATGCAGATGAAATGATATTCCACTCATCCCTCAGCTCCTTCCTTGTTTCTCCACTTCACACACAACCTCCACAGAAAAATAATGTCCCCACACCACCCATTTTCCTGGGTGAATGTGTGGGCAAATTTACAAATCTTTTGCAATGTTATGACCATTGAACAGTCATTTAAGAAAATAAGTTTGAGGTTTCTTTAATTTCATTTTTCAAACAAAAATCAAATGGAAATTGGTAAATTGGGTCAGCAAGATGCAAGGAAACCACCATCTGGAGAACACAGAAATACAAAGAGATAAAGATTCCTTTCATCGAGGGTCATACTGAAGGCCACAATGAAGTCCTAGCAATAATCTGTTGCTTCAGAGGCTGCCTCAAAATCTTATATGCTTTGCAAGAGAAAAATAAAGATTTATATATTATCTGCCTAGTGATTCTGAAGATTAGAACTACTCCTTTATGGAAGCATTAGCCTTGCCATTAAAATCTATTTAGATGGCTCTATAATTCCTTTCAGGAAACAAATCAACAAAAAAGCCAACAACACCCCACCCCCCCCTAAAAAACAAACCATGAAATGGAAGTCAAATAAAATTAAACAAATAACATTTTGATATGTTGTTATGTTAAAAGATACTACCCCAAGGCAAATTCTAAAGTTGTCCTGTTATTAATTGCCTAAGGACTCAAAAATATTAATGATACTTACCATGATATACATATTTTATATTATGCAAATCTTAAACCTCAGCTCTAATCTCCTACTTAACATTGAGAATTGTATTTGCCTGAGGTCCCTGCTATTCAAACTTTAAGAGATTAAAGATGGATCTCCAAACCAGAAAACTTTTCTTTGATATAAAACAACCTCATAATTTACGAAAAGGAAAAAATGCAGTAAGGAACTAAAAAATAATGACCTTCCTCTGTTAGAAAAATGCCCTCGTTTAAGACATCAGCCATTTTCTCTATGGCATTGGATTCAGAAACTGCGACTTGGGAGCTCTGCTGAAGCATAACAGCCTGTGAGGTGAGTAGAGACTTGTGAGCACATGAGCACATTTGTAAGGACAGCAAAGTAAGCACCCTAATTCACAGAAAATGGAGAACTTTCTTTTAAATGGTAGATGTGTCCACCTGTTTCTGCTTTCTCCGAGAGCCTTAATACACAAGTGGTGTATGTGGTAACATAGGGCAGATCAGTACCTCCTTCATACTTTGGCAACCTATCCTTAAACTGGAAGTTGCTTCCTTCAGTTACTGTTTAAGAAAAATCTTGTTCGGAAAGGTCATACGGAGGCTGAGCAAAGATATTGTTTAAGAAATGTTATTTCCTCTAAAGATGCAGGAGGTAATATGAAAGATACTCCATAAATTCATCCCCAAGAAAACAGTATGGTTTTTGCAGTATCTTTGCCAAAATGAACTTTCTGTTTGACATAAATTCTACTTTACAATGTAAGTAGATAGCACAAGGAGCACTGAAAAATAAATAAATGTTGGTCATAATTAGCTTGAAAATTGATTAAAAATGCAGAGGATACATTAAAAATAGCCAGGAATAATTTAAAGGTTTTATTAATTCTGGAATATGCTTGTATAATGATTTTTTTGCAGACGTGTGTTTTGGAATCATAAGACACAGTCACGATGTGATGGGAGAGTTAGGTAGTACAGGAGGGTGAGTTGTTCTGGAAATCATAATCACTTGTGGGATTTCACACCACAGAAATAACATCTTCAGAGCTCGAAGGACCCAATAAAGAAAAAACTGTGAACTTGTTGGGGAAGCAAGCAAGGTCACCAGACATAGAAGTTTATTGAAACAAACAAGGCACTAGGAGCAAAGTAGCTTGAATTTCCCTACACATTTGAACTGTAAAATAACACATGATGCTTACTGGAAGTATGCCTACTTACTTCTATCATAAACTGTTCTGCAGTCAAGAAAAACACCTGGAACCCACATCTCTGCCTGGTGGTTGGATGTGTTGAACGTCATGGCTTAGAGGTACCTCCCTGTTCAGGCTCTCCTTGCAGACTTAACTCTTGTCTTTTTTTGGTCATCTGAGTATCTTTCCTGTTCTTCCCTCTAAATTGTGCAGAATCCTTATACTTCAGTAATGTAACTATTTTCTGCATAGGTCCTGGCCATCATGCAAATAGCCGGTCATTCCTGTGCTAGTGGGGCAGTCTCCCATGAATGGAATGATCCATACTAAACCACTAATATTTTTGCAAAGAACTTCTCATCATGTCACCAATACAGTTTACAGAATGGATTCAGAAGCAACTGGAGAATAGGATGACTTAGACATATCATATTTGTGTTACAGCTCAAGACTTCAGTCTCTAAACCATTCATGTACCTGTTTAGCTTTGCCCAGGATGGGACAGGCGAGTCCCAGGAGATGGGAAAGAAGAATGCTCCTGCTTGGAGGGGAACTAGGTATGCTCCAGAAACAAAGCTCAAAGACACTAGATTCTAAGGTATGTCAGGTACAGAAAAGATAAAGAAAAAAAAGGACCTAGCAAAGGAAAGACACTACTAAAATGAGAAGAGAGTTGAAAAGCTTTAGAGCAGACGAAGGAAAATACGTTTTATTGTTACTCAGAAAAACTGAGTTGGCTGACACTAAATTGAACCCATCCAGAAGGACACAGTGTGGAAAGAAGAAAGATGTTTATAATCTGCTTTTATTTTTATTTCTTTTTATCTAATCATCTTGAGTTTTCATAATTTAGGAATTTAATTTTAATTGTAAGCTAATAAACCTGGAGTGGGGAGTAATTGTTGAGGGGGTAAGGGCTATCCCCTTCAGACATTTCACTGAAGAAAAAGGTCTAGGTAAATCCTTTTCAACCACCTTTTAACCAGCTTGGGTGACATCATATATTTCAGCAATAAACAGAGCAACATTTGCAAAGCAACACCTGTGAATTCTTTGTGGCCTCAGAATATTAGGAATAATTCCTAGTCTTAGAGAATTCAGCATGAACTGGAGGAGACCATAAATCTGCAGTAAAGTATCTTCAGGATACTCTTGAGCACATTTACTGTGATTCAGTGACATAAATATAATTAAAATTAACTTGTCAACAGAAAAAAAAAAGTACATTTTGTGCTATAGTATCTTTGCTTTGGTTAATATGAAAAAATACATATTCCATAGTGGGTTTGACATTCATAATTAATTAGTGATTTTTTATTCAATTTACTTTTACAAATAATTTGTTTTAAACAAAACCCAAGAGCTCTGTATATTTCATTTGCATTTTGTTCATTTTCTTTCCACTGCGATGAAAAGCTATTCACTACTTAGTTTTGATAATTGTTCAAAGAATGTCTTGCAAGTTTTTCATTATACTTGAAGTCTATTTATGATAATTAGGCATTCATTCAGCCTTACTTATCATATCAATCAACATAGTACATACAGGCAGGTAGACTTCATTAAGAATGAGATAAAGATTTAATGAAATGTTATATATATCCTGAGTCTGACTATTCTGCAAAATTATTTTTAAAAATAAAAAAATACCATGGCTGGCATATTTTTCCACTTTTAATTCCTATATGTAGATTAAGTTCTGATTTAATTTTGACATATTTATTTGTTTTTCTTATGACAGTTTTGTATTCAACAGACAGATTAATAGAGTATGCATGTGTCTGAATTGTAAATATTTTATACGTTTCTCACTGATCTTGGGTACATATTTTCTACAAAGAAATAATTGTTTGGATCACAATAAAAGGTCTATTGTTTGGTCTTTAAATAATAGGGGAACATAAAAGTTTTCACTGCCACTGTTCATGCTTCTGCACTTCCTGAGAGGAGACAAACATTCACACCACTAAAATACATTTACATTCTATTTTGCTGAAAATCTTTTAAAAAAACTGATAGATACAAAGTCTAAATATGACAAAAATAATCATAAATGTTTCCTGATAGATTTACACCTGTGATTCTCATCATCTTAAGGGAATTTAAACTGCATATATATGCTGTTATCAGTGGACAGAAAAATATGGTAAGAATATTTCCAGTGGAGAACCAACACATTTTATGAGAATCAAAGATGACAAGCTCACAAGTTGCAAAGAAACATAACTTTAACCGTGAATATTATTCATTGGTTGAAGCCTTTTTCAAAATATGCCAGGGGATAGTACAAGGTTGACAACTGCTCTCCGGGAAGTTTTATTTTGTCAAGAATTTCACAGATGTGATTATGGTGTGTAATTTCAATATATTTTACCAGACTCCTTCAGGCATGGTTAACACTCTACTGAAAAATATATCAACAAAATTGGTGAAGTACTTCAACATATTGAGTGGCACTTAGATGAGGCTAACTGAATAGCTGTAAGAGATTTAAAACTTCCTACTGAGTTATTTGGCACATTTTACTTGTTTGCTGTTTGGCACTACCTGATTATTAAATGCAGTCCCTCACCATAACAGGCTACCATATTATATGTTATCTTTCCAGAAGGGTACACAAGAAAAAATAATTATTTGCCCTTCACACTCGACAAGTGAGAACTCTTCTTCAATCCATTATTCCACAAACTTGAAACACAAGTACCTAAATTCATAAATTAAAAAAATGAGCTAGTGCTAAGAAATAATGGAAAATACATTTGTCCTGTTTGCACTGGAACTGAATTTATCAGGCAGTGAAAATTGAATAGTTCAATGAAAAGAACTAAACCATGCTACAAATGCAGACCAAAAAAAAAATCTCTTCAGTCTATTCTAAGCTAACATGTATGAAAACTTCATCTTAGTCATCTCTTTAAGTGCTGTATTGGGATTGCATAGCAAGGTTTTGCTAGTGGAGGGGCTACAGAGGTGGCTTCTGTGAGAAGCTGCCAGAAGCTTCCTGTATGTCCAATAGAGCCAGTGCCAGCCAGCTCTGCGACACATTGCTGGTCAACGCCAAGCCCATCAACAGCAGTGGTAGGTCCTCTGTGATAACATAAAGAAGAAGGTGGGAAAAAAGCTGCACAACAGCAGCTGGAGAAGAAAGGAATAAGAATATGTGAGAGAGAACTCTGCAGATGCCAAAGTCAGTGAAGGAGTTGGGAGTAGGTGCTCCAGGTTCCAGAGAAAAGATTCCCCTACAGGTCATGGGGAAGACCATGGTGAGGCAGGCTTTCCCTCTGCAGCCCATGGACGTTGACAATGAACAGATATCCACCTGCAGCTTGTGGAGGACCCCATCCCAGAGAAGGTGGATATGCTTGAAGGAGGCTGTGACCTCATGGGAAGCCCACAGTGGAGCAGACTCCTGGCAGGACTTGTGACCCTGTGGGGACCCACGCTGAAGCAGTCTGCTCCTGAAGGACTACACACTGCAGAAGAGACCCACACTGGAGCAGTTCATGAAGAACTGTAGCCTGTGGGAAGGACTCACATTGAAATTCATGTAGGACTGTCTCCTGTGGGATGGAAACCACAGTGGAGCAGGGGAAAAGTTTGAGAAGCCCTCCCCCTGAGGAAGAGCTGGTAGAGACAACATGTGATGAACTAAACACACAGAACAAACTTCTGAGAGGTCTCAGGCTTCCTTGACCAGTATCCCATCTCTGTCTACTGGCAAAATAAAATCACCCAGAATCTGTATCACACTGAAACATATTTTTTCCTATTCTCTGAAGCAGACCAGCAAAAAATTTGAACTGTGACATTATTTAAACATAATACAAATAGGTTACACAAGCACAGTAATCAATATTTTTTTAAATTATGTCTAAGGAATATCAATAAATTCATCAGCTGCAGCTGCACATCTAATGCTTACATCTCTAATTTCAGGACTGCACGTATCCTGTCACATAAACCTTTCAATTTGTTCTTCATGTTCCATTATGAAATAGTTTTCCTTCTTTGCCTTCACAACTCCCCAAAAATACTTTCCACAACCTCATTCTGTTTTTAAAAATACTCTCCATAATTACACAAAAGATAGTATTATGTGTGTCCTTTGTGGATTTTTCAGTACTTGAATGATCATATAAAGAAAAACACTTGATCATAGACAATCTCTTGCCACTGTACGGAAGGAAGATTTTAGAATTATAATTGTATTAGCTTTTACATTTGCAAAAAGAAAAATAGATATATGTATTATAAAGTGTGAAAAACAACAGAGGGCAACCTGCATTAAAATAACAGATAAAATCAAGGGAACTGTATAGATATTTCTCCAACATAAACAGCTGTGCCGTCAGATCAGGGCTTTAAAAATACTACATTCTAGGCTCTAGCTCTTGGAACATTCATTATAATCCAAAAGCTCAATATAGCTGAAGCTGCTATATCATCAAAGTCAAAATGTGTTTTGACATTTGCTTCAATATGGCTTAGACCCATCCTAAGACCAAAAGGTACAGACATGTGGAAAAAGAAAGGAATTTTCTTTATAAAGCAATTAATGGTCTCTCCTTTTATAAACAGCTTCAGGATTAGGCCAGTCTCTCATTGCTGTAGGGATAGTCATATGAAACATAACATGTCATGAGATCTCAAATATTCAACTAAGGTTTTGTTTATGTGTGTGTTTCAATGTATTCTTTTTCTTGTCCCATATTTCAACCCTTTTACAGCTCAAGTCCATTGACATTTCATTGGTGTGTTTATGAAATTCAAGGCAGTTTATCCAACTATACATTCCTGTTCTAAAAGTTAAAACCACCCATCTGGCACATAGCTTGATGCCAACTGTTAAGCACTGAACTAATAAAGGCTCATGACAATATGCTAATTCTCTTCATGTTTTGCATGAGAACAGTAGAATGAATATGGAGGCTATTAAAATATGAAAATGATTGATGCATGGATCTTCAACAGCATCTCCTACTATTAACTTCAGTCAATGATTCAGATAAAGCCAAGCCAACATTTTCAGGAAATGTGTAAGGAATTTGACAGCTACTTAGTTTTTCAGCTCATTTTATAAGTAGTCCCACAAAACCAAAGTCAAATTGTCCTCTCCTTCAAAGACTCTTCTCTGAAATGATATCTGGCTGCTGTTAAAAAGAATGTAATAAAACTTGCTCCTGCTTTAGCAGTGGTGTGTTCAAGCAAGTGGAAAGGGAAACAGTATGTATTTCAATCTCCAGAACTGCATCTGATGATATGAATTAAGAGGTACTGTAGGGGTCTTTCTGAGAGTTTTAAATTCATCAATTAAATCTATAAATCTGTCTGTTGCAGTCAGCGCCCTGATGGCACCGCCAACCCTGACTTTCCCTGCATGGGCCCCAGGTCTCCCCCACAGTCCAGGACCCCATGTCAGCCCCAGGGTGGCTATCAGCCCCTGCCTCAGCAATGCCCCAGAAGGTCTGGTCACCAGCTCCCCACAGCACTGCCTGGCCACAGGGTGCTGTCAGTCCTGGCCTTCTCACCAGCCCATGTACCAGCCTGTCTTCAGCCTGTCCCAAGGGAGGTGCCTGGGTCTGGGGCTGCCCTGGTGCCCCTGCCTGCCCTGCTCTTGGCTGGGAGTGGGGTGGGCCCTGGCTGCTGGGCACTGCCTGGCCACCCCACTGTGGAGATCCCCTGTCACTTGAGCAGCACATTCTTCAATCAGTTATTACTTCTACCCTATGGATTTAGATAATAAATAGCATATTAAAACTGTTAACATATTATTATATACATAATATAACATACATAAATAACACATAGGAATGTCACGGACCTGATGGAATGGGTCCAGAAGAGGGCCATGAAGATGATCAGGCGTCTGGAACACCTCTCCTGTGAGGACAGGCTGAGGGAGCTGGGATTGTTCAGCCTTGAGAAGAGAAGGCTCCAGGGAGACCTAATAGCCACCTTCCAGTACCTGAGGGGAGTTTACAAAAGGACTGGAGAGGTCCTGTTTACAAAGGCCTGGAGTGAAATGATGAGGGGTAATGGTTTTAAATTAGAAAGGAGTGGATTTAGATTGGATGTAAGGAAGAAGTTCTTTACCATGAGGGTGGTAGAATAGGTTGCCCAAGGAGGTGTTTGAGGCCCCATCCCTGGAGACATTCAAGGTAGGGCTTGACATAACTTCCCTTATTATCCATACTTTATATTGCATACTTTCATTGTTTAATCCAGCAAATGCTTGTATGAAAGAATATAACAAAGAATGTAACAGTGAGCATTTAACAGTGTCTCTAGAAAGCCGGTTTTAAATGCCACACTTTTAATACAATGGAGATACACAATCTTCCTCTCTTGGTGAAGTGCTTTCAGATGGCCATTCTAAAACAACCCTTAACAAGTGTAAAATAAGATGTGCTTGTGCCTTGCCTAGTTAAAATTCAAAAATAATGAAAAATAAATCTCAGAATAAAACCTAATAATTTGACAGGGCACTGAGAAATTCCACTACAGAGAATGGGAGAAAAAGAAAAGTCTATCCTCCATTTATGAAGAATTTAGTCAGATACAATGGTCATTTTACAGGAATCCAGCCAAAAATACACTGCTACCAAACCCATGACTTAGGCCTCCTCAGTGAAGTCAAAGCTCAGCTCTATGAGTTGTGGTCACATTTTTTTCCAAAGGTTCACATCTGTTTGTAATGCCCCAATTTTTGCTTCTGTTTCAGTAACTAAAGTTAGTGGTTCTGCTGTTTTGATTATACACTATCCGAAAACTTTTCTTAGTTATGGATTTTCTAGAGAATTTATATAATGTATATTTAAAGCATGGATTTTTGTGATACTGGAATTAAATACCGATTATTATTATTATTATTCATAACCAAAGCTGGGAATACCCATTAAAGATAATATTTATAGTCCAGTGTAGTCTAAAACAATGGAATTGCTACTCTGCCTCCATAATATCTCTCTCATTGTCACTGGCAGCTGGAAGATCAGCAGGTTTTCATCTACTATCATTAGTTTCTGGGCTTGATGATGATTACTGTGCCACTTGAGTCTGGGATCAAATAATTAGTACTTGTAACTGAGAATGTGAGCCTTATCACAGTTTGATACTCTCATGTTAATTGCAATGCAAAGATAAAAACATGTTCTCTATGACCGCATTTAGTCTGCAGTTTGTACTGAAAGTCCTGATGGAGAACTATGTCAAGGTCCCCAAAACATTAGTGAGGCACTCCTAAAAGTGGTCACTTCCTAAAGTGAGTCTTTTGAGTACAATTAATAATTTATATACATTCATAACCTGTTAAAACCACCCTATGCCAAATCATCCAAACCTGCATAGAGGCAAAGTTCATCTGGGATTGTATCTTCTCTAAAAGACTTAAAATATTTGTTCTTTATAGTGTGTGCTATCATCTCTGGAACATCATCGTTTTCCTTACCTTACAGGCAGCTCCAGAAGGACATATGCAATATTTGCCAAAATCCCACCAGTGCTGCTTTTGACCTGACTGTACTGAGTGGGCGTCCTCCATGGACTGCTGAGACTCTGCCCTGGAAATGCCCAGAGTGAGAAGAGCCAGAGGAAGAATTACAGTAAATGTCTCACAGAAAGTTTGCAAACTGCTCTTCCTCTATAAATTACCACTCATATTGTTTCTATGAATGTTTATGAATGTCTATGAATGACATGAACTGCTCCCCATGCATACTCTTCTAATAAAATATATTAATCACATACTAAGACCACAATGCTATAAAACATGGGAAAAATACTATTAACTTAAAAACAAATTCAAGCTGTAGTTAAAAATATGTGCAGGAAATGTATGAGATTATGACTGTTACCCAAAAACCTTCAAATATTACGGGAACATAACGGAAATACATTTCCTCTGAGAAACTTCTCTAGTACCGACAAAATTTGAAAAAAATACTTCATGTCGTTCACATTATGATACATTATTATTTTTTAGAATATTTTTTGCCAAACTTCTAGTACTCTATGAAGAAGCAGGGATTTCTTCAAATTAAGAAGGGTACATTTCAGCAAACTTTAAAATATTAATGATTTCAACTTTGATTCTGGGCACCAGCTTAAAAATATTTTAATAACTACCATAAAACAATTATAGTTTGGTTTATACAGTGTAATCCATTACTTAGAAATATTTATCACACCTACATCTAACAACTTTATTTCCTACATAGAAAAATTAGTGAACTGTGGCCACTTCAATTTTTTAAATTGGAACAGAGCCAGAGTGCTGCAGTTCTGAGAGTTACATTATGGAAAGTGATAATCACTTAAATGGTAAGATATTTGAATGTATAAATGTTTTAATGTGTTTTTTTTTTAATATGTTGTATATAAATGTTTTATATGCAGCATATAAAAATTGAAGTAAAATATCTAATTTCATATGGAGTTGTTGAATACAGGATACAGGCATTTGACAGCAGGGGCCTTACTTCCAGGTTACGAGTTCAAATTCAACATGAGGCAGAAAAGATAAAGACATCACCAGGTGCTAAAATGTCCATGACTTGCATTAAATGAAGTTCACAGCTTTTAAAGTCAGTGGGGACTATTACAATTCTCAGGTCTGCCTCCAGATTCAGCACAGGCCACAAGCTTTAGAGAGTAATTTTTGAACAAAACCCATGAAATGTAATAGGTAAAGAATTTGGGAAAGGCATTCTTCTTGATTTACATTTCATCTGGTGAAGAAGCAACTCCACTTCAATGTCCTCTTCACTGTCAAAAATGTGTCAGTGCCTATGTACTTGTCCTATGCAGGTGGACTACTGCTCACTAAGACCAAAAAGAAACCCAAAAAATTAAATACTATTTGTGACTAAAACATAAAGAGAAAAATACATAAGGAAAGGGGTCTGGAAACAAACAAATTGCAGAGAAACAGCTTCCTAGGTTTTATACCTACCTCTTCCTGTCGTATCTTATTAAAGAGAATATTTTGCTTTTTCATTCAGTGTTTGTTGTTGATTTTCTTTTCTAGTTAGAACCAAACCATTGCATTTTTATTAAAGAAATATATTTCAAGCTGTAGAGTTGAATCCAAGTCTACTAATCAGCAATGCAGAATGTTATCTTTTAACTGCAAAATAGGGCACAAACTGCTTGAAGTGTTTTATTTTAATACTCTATTACTGTCTAATGCTTCAGCTATATAAAATGAGTTATTAATATTTCAGTTCACTCCTATTTGGAGTGCAAAAAGCTTCAAATTATTTTTCATTTGTATATCATTAGGCTCTAAATTTTAATTATTTGCTTTATAAAGATGGTAGAAAGTAGAGATATAAACCAACTTTCTCTTGTATCCTTGTCACTTAATTATCATCATTTCATAGTCTAAAGTACAACATTTTTCTCAACCACCTAATGAGTGAGGTTCGTGTGTAACTGAATGCAGGGATGTGATAGAAGAGCCGTACCTTGTGCATCATTTATAATACTTGTGGAAAATAAAGTATGTGAGCTTTATAGAATAGGCAACATTAGTGAGTGGTATATTTAGAATATCTTTCCTCTTATGACGAAAAAAAATAAATAGAAAAAATGTTTTTACTCAGTAGAATTGATACCCGACTACATCTGTAAGACTTACTTGTTCAGCTCACTGAATAACATAAAAAGGCTTTTGTAGACTTTCAAAAATTTTAAGTGCTTAATTCTAGCACAGGCAGAAGAGAATAAAAGAGATTCCATCCTTCTTTGTGCATTATGATTTTGATTGATCACTTGCCACTAAGTTAACACTATATATACCAGTGGATAGCAAAGGAATTGCATACCTGGCTCTAAATTTGAAAATGATGTTTTTCTTCTCCCCAACATTCTGAATGCTAGCACATAGAAAATAAAATCAGCTTAAAGCTCCAGGCTGCATTTTCAGAGACTGCAATTACAATCCCCCTGTAAAGTGAAAAGTAGTAGAAGCACGGTTTAAAGCTTCAAAGAATTTCTTGTTCAGTTAACTTACTTTAACATATTTATTACTTTGGGGAAGAATTCATCTTTTGGATTTCAGATTTTCAAGCATGATTTCCTACCTCCCTACATTATTTCCATTTTTTCTATCCTGCTAGGGGATTAAAATAAATCACTGCAAGTGTTTTTCCAATGGATTTTAGACTTAACTGTATTGCAAATAAACACTACCAGTTATCCCATCTATCCAGCTGGTTGGTTTTCTTCTTCTAGGTTCTTAATATGCAGTCTCACAGGCACAGGAACAACATCCTTACTCGCTCTGCCCTAACTCTTATTATATGCTGCTGGTGAATCTGAGGGAAAATATTTCACTGTATAAAAAACATGGTTTTGACATGCTAACAGCGTTAAAAAAAAAATAAATTATATATGCATAAATTCTCACAATAGTCATTTATCCCACAGTCTGGATTTAAAAAAAAACCAAAAAAGGTCTCATCTGATAACGTATCCTTTTTAAGCTCACAACTCATGAATCAAATCAGTTTTTTTAAATCTGAAAAAAAAAATCATCTCTTTGTTGAAAATAAACATGATAGACTCTAATTGGCAGAGATTTTCAGAAAGTCATTTCTGTCTTGTAAAGAGATACTTATAATAAAAATGTCTCTCAGCTACCGTGGTATTGTGAACTTAAGCACATCTCCTACCTCGGTTGATTTGCAGCCAATAACCTGATATAAAACCAATCATCCTTCTACATTTTTCTTCTACTAAACTGTTGTTTATTTTGATGATTGTAAGTAACAGTGCACATGACAGGGCTGAGTCTACATTCTGTTTACACAACCTCCTGTTAAATCCTATGGAATCATGACTACTGTCTTGCCTTCCAAGATTAAGTAATAGTAATTATAAAAAGCTCCCATTTCAGCTTTTGCTCTGAAGCCATCTTTGATGCAGAACTCATATTGCCGGTCTTCAGTGATACTGGTTTGTGAGCTCTCCTGCAAGCCATTTCTTATACAGTTCACTGCAAGGCTGACATTTTTTGCTTTGTGTCCCTTCAGGGACACAAATTTGCATTTCACCTCTCAAAAACTCCACCTCTTTACTAATGTCAAGCTGCCTGACCTCCACTGTTTCTGTGCTCCTTGAACTGCTACATTTGCTGCCAAACCCACTGTTCACCTCTGCTTAGTAGCATTCTTCATTAGGACATGTTGCATAGGATGAGAAAGAACCTCTATTCTTTGCATTAACACAGACAGATTCATCCTTAGGTTCTTTACAGTCACATAGTATCTGCACATATACTGATGATTGCATGGCACATGTAATGTATATTTTTATTTAATAGCATTATTGATACTCAGTTTATCAGATGAAGAAAATTTTCCTACAAGGATGACATTTTTTAGCACATCTTAATAAGTATATGTAACTTTCTGCTCCCTTATTTCTAAACCTCTCTATGTCTTTAATTTCTTGATGTTTTCACCTTTCCTTGAGCTTTTTTCTTCTGACGCAGTTTGAGATTCAAGTTTTAAAAATCATCAGATCCTGTATTATCTTTCAGGTTCTTGAACAGGAACTGTATCTCGGGGAGGACGGATGGACTCTCCGATGAGATGTGGAAGATGCATCTTCTGCCATTTTTCGGGAACTCTAGTCTAGTAGGACCCAAAGGGATACTGTAAAGATAGGGATTCTAACACTGCATGTTCACTCTTGATATTTACATATGACCAAATGGACCTAAATTTCAAAACAACTTCTATTAGTTGAAAATGTTAATATGAGAATGCTCTCAGTGAAGGATCTCTGGTCAGTGAATGCACTGCTGAGATAAAGAAAAACATCTGGCCTAAAGAATAACCTGTGAGGGATACCAAGATTCTAGATAGTCTCAACAAACAATATGGACAAGAGTAATGTCCTGTGTGTACCACATAGTTTCCACACTCAAAATGCCCCACTAATAGATGAGATCACTTCCAAATAACACCCTGATACTTTTGAGATTGACACTGGTCTAGAGAAGGAAAGGAATAAATAAAATGGGCTAGGAACTAATCACTAGGTTCTGAAGCTAGCAACACAAAGTGTTTCTATTCACTTACAGGACTCGGCTGCAGTATCGAAGTCAGACTGAGAAGTCTGTGGAAAAGTAGTTCTTGGCATAAATTTAACCTCCTTTTATAGAATCATTAGCTTTTCACAAGTTTTCACTGGGCAAGACAGGTGCTATTTTTCCTATGTCAAATTAAGCCATACAGCCTTATGCAGATCTGGTACACAAGCTATAAATGTAAAGACACAAGAATTGATGAAGCTGAGGTTGACAGGGAACAGCACAGCTAGAGCATTCATTATCCATGGAGTTGCTGAAGTTGGATTTGGAGCTGATCTCAGTATATAATCCAAATATAAACCCAAGAAAACAGACTGGAAACAAGCTTTTCTAGTCTTCTAACTTATTTTAAAGAGCTTAATTGTTAAAATATTAATTAAGGATGTGTAATTTCCTCAGATAACAAGACACCTAGCTAATTTAGGTAAAGACATAAACTAATTCTACCTCAAACATCTAATTTAACTTCATTTTAGAGTGAAGTCCTAACAAGAAGCCTCCAAGAATACAGATCACAAAATATGTCTTGAAAGTGCAAGAAGAGGATGCTATCAGAGGCCTGAAAGATTAAAGTACAACTCGAAAATGGCAATTTACTGTTACTAGGATTTAATAACTAGGTAAGAAACCAAAAGATCATATATCCAACATAGATAAAAACTGTACCATACACATTCAGAACATAAAGGGCATAACAGGAGGTATATGACAGTAATAACCCCCAAAAGAACAAGAAGAAAGCAAGCACTGAAAAAGAATTGTTTCATTATCATCTCCCTGATTAGAGATGCTGCGACTGATGAATGCTGCAAGTTCAGTGTCAGAAAGGTATATTCCTTCTCTCCCCCTTTGATGGAGAAAGATCATGGCTTTTCATTTGCAGATCATTAAACCCTGTTACTACAGACTCAGTAATGATATATGTGAATATTGTTACTCTATAACTGGGTGTCCTGGTTTCAGCTAGAGCAGAACTAACTCTGTTCAGTGATGTTACTTTTCAGCTCTGTCTCTTCTAACTAACTGTGCTTTCTGAAGTTAATGGCATATTTTTACTGGCAGTGCCTACTTCTAGCAGTAATAATGCTCGATGTTTAGAGTTAGTACCAAGGATTCGGTTTTCAGACCAAGGTCATTGGTAAATCTTGTGTGCCACTACTGGGGGTGCAGAAAGTAAAAGGCCACACCTGCAGGGAGGAGCAGACAGGACAGGTGACCCCAATCTGACCAACGAGGGATTCCATCCCATAAACACCCTATTCAGTATAAAGCTGAGGGATGACAAGATCAAGCCCTCTTCTTCAATGGCTGGCATCTGAGGAGGACTCTGTCCATTTTGCCTTCAATCCCAATCCATGTGTTCCTGAGTCCAGTTCCAGAATCCAGCTGGAATCAGCCAGAATCCAGAATCTGTCTCCTGCTGGCTACTGGGTCCAGTCTGGGACTTCTCTAGTACCTGCTCCACAGTATCAGTGGTGACAGTGATGTAATTGCCATTGGGGGAGGGGAGGTGATGAGGTGGTGTGTTGGGTTTGATACTGGTTTTATATATGTTTGTATATATTTCATTTTATTATTCTTATTTGCATTAAAGCTGTTTTAGTTTTCTTTTTCTAATTCATAAGTAGCTCTCCCTTACTCCCTTTCTCTTCCCCTTTGGGAATGGAGAGGGGTTAACAGAGAGCATCTGTTATAGGTCTATTGGATGACCCTGACTCTAAAACTTAACACTGGGCTAAATAAACAATGTAATAAGTAGGTTGTGTGTGTGTGCATGTGTGTACTCATGTGTGCTTCTGTTTTCTGCTGCATCCTTTACACACTACAAGGCAACTGACAGTGCAGCACAAACTCAGATGTGCCATCTAGATGCTGTTGTAGTAAAGAGTAAGAAAAATCATCAAGACAGTTTTCTAAGATGGGAAAGTTGTCTTCTTTTGTCAGTATCTAACTTTTCTCCAAACAGAACTTAGACAATTAGTTCAGGTGAGACACCTAATTAGATGTCTATAATTCGAAGAAATGTACCATGCTCCTAATACAGCCTTAATTTGCTGATAGAGAAGCTTCCAAACCTGAAACTACTTCCACCCAAAAGCTACACAGCTAGACATACAAACTTCATAAAGTAATGCAGACTTAGAGAAACTATTCAAAACTATGCTGATAAAACAAAACAGAATGAGGTTGAGGTGATATCTACTATTCAACATAGGTAATATAGAAAAGTCAAGAACATTTCTATAGCCCAATCTAATTTTACTGTGCATTGAAAAGGATGGGACTCTACCCTAGGCTTTTTTTAGTTCTATATGTATCCAGGAAAGATGGATAAAGACACTTAGGATGACTGTGACCTAAAATCCCCAAAGGATTCTTGTTCACAGCGAGATTGCTAAAAGATTCTCTGAAACTGAGTGTCCCATCAGTCCACATGACTCCAGGAGCTGGCAAAATAGGCCTACTATCTGATTTCTTCTCTAAGTGCTGAAAGGTACTTTGGCCTGGATTTCTATTTCCTTGGAATTATGGTATTCATTATCTTACAATATTACCCTACTAGGTAATAGGTCAGATCTACCATGATGAGAGTACTCTGGCAAGTAGAAGGTGTTTTGGACCCTAAACTAAGAGTGGGAATCCAGGCAACAGAAGTACATCAACTACGTGGAAACTGAGACGTTTGAGTGCATACAGTGCTTCACTACAGAGAGGTGGAACTGCCGTTGTACATGTTTTCTAGGCTTCATAATTCCTATTGTGCATATTATCACAAGCAGCAAAGTTGTAGTGGTGAGGCTTTCCCTATTCAAAACACGGTATCTAAACCACAGCCCTATCTGTTAATTTATAAAGATTTTTCTACTCTGCTCATCTCAGTTGAATCATTTATATTACAGATCTGTTAAAATTTATGACCCTTCTACTCAATAAAGAGTTGAAGGTGTATGAAATTATTTCAGTCAAAGCTGAAGAGAAATTCAATACTGTAAACTCATTCAACTGAAAAACTGAATTTCAAATCATATGGCAAAATTTATTACAATGAGATCTGCAGAATTTATTCTATTTATTTTTACCACTTCTACACAAGTATCCTCTTCAATCGATGCAACAATTTGACTTTGGCCTGTTTCAGTAATACAATGTTTTTTACTCTTAGGAAACTTCCTTGACTCTCAGTACCTGTATTCTGACTTCTATGACATCTGCCCTTTGGAAATTTCTGGACTGTCTAATTTTGCTGGCTTCCCTGTGAATAAGGTATTGCTTGTGTTTTTCCAATTTTTGTAACAAGACAGTAAGAATAAGCAAGTGCTGCTGGTAAGGCCAGCACTATTTTAACATGAGTTTGCCACAAAAAGAAAATAATGCATGTGTTAGAAAAACTGGCAAGACTTTTAGACGTAATGAGTGTATGGTTTTGCATAATTCTGGGACATGTTTCCTGCATTTAGAATCATAGAATAGAATAGAATCATAGAATTGTCAGGCTTGGAAGGGACCTTAAAGATTACCTAGTTCCAACCCCCCTGCCAATGGCAGGGACATCCTCCACTGGATCAGGTTGCTCAGAGCTCTTAAAAGCCTCCAAGGATGGGGCTTCCACCACCTCGCTGGGAAACCTGTTCCAGTGTCTCACCACCCTCATGGTGAAGATCTTCCTAATGTCTAACCTGAATCGACCTATCTCTAGTTCTAATCCATTCCCTCCAGTCCTACCACTGCACGACAGCCTAAAAAGTCCCTCCCCAGCTTTCTTGTAGGCCCCCTTAAGATACTGGAGAAGGCCACAATAAGGTCTCCTCAGAGCCTTCTCTTTTTCAGACTGAACAACCCCAACTCTCTCAGTCTGTCCTCATAGGAGAGGTTCTCCAGCGCACTGATCATCCTCATGGCCCTTCTCTGGACATGTTCCAGCACATCCATATCCTTCTTGTAACAGGGATTAGATCTCTTTGAATTTAGATCTCTTTGAATTTAAATCTCATTTCTTGTCTGCATACTTTACTTATTCTTTCTGATATAATCACTCAGCTAGAATAATGTAAAATGTTTAATACAGGAAAAATATTCACTATCTATTCCAGCAGTTAACCAGCACTGCAAGTTTTTAGGCAAAAGCTAACAGCTGTTAACCTACAGAGAAGTCGCTATTATCTCGTTAAGATTTTTGAGGAACAAAATAGTAATATAAAATTAAAATTATATAATCTGTTTTGACGGTTTCATTCTTTAAATGCAAAATTCTGAGTGCATTCCCTATCATGATCACTATAATCTAATTCAACAGGAAGTTCATAAGGATTTTATGACAGCACTTCTGCCTGTACTTCACATCTAATCTACTTTTAAGGCATTTTTGTTTTGAGCTTACATTTTTACTAATGTCTTTGGGCTATTTGTACCCAGAATCTTAGAAAATACCTTTAAGAAAATTGCTATCCATCAACAGGTACGGTCTAGGTATGAACACTGAGTGGAACTAGATCTGAAAATGTATCAGGATATATTTCCAGTGATTGTACTTGCTCCTTATGTTGTCTAATTTTCTTTACTAATTGATTTCTTATCAGAGAATAGTGGTAGAATATTGCTGATTATGCTATCTGGAAAAGGCAGAAATATGTTCTTCCAGGAGCTACACCATTTAGGAGAGTTTGACTTCCCAGCATGCTATCAGACAAAATTATTAGGAAAAGTATTGAAGCAGATATTTCTTCAAGTAAAAGCTAAGGGATTTCTTCTCCAGAAATCTATAGGTTCCAGAAAAAAGAGATGCTGTTTTCAACCTGCCTTTGATAAGGAGTGACGATAACTTGGAAGAGGTTACTTTTAAGATAGGCTGGCATTACACAGTCCTGAGTTCACTTTTTCTTAATTAAACAGACTAGCTAAAATACAATACTAAGCTCTTAGAAACTTTAAATTCTGGAATTTAGCATCTCCTTTTCTTCTTAAAAAATAAATCTATTTAGCTCACTTGTGGAATTCTGCTTTTAGCTGAGTATTGTTCTCTGAACTTCAGTGGAAGCTGACAACAGGCAAGGTTGAACTCTTTTGAAAATTTTCTCTCCAGTGTGTACATACATTCCAGCATCGTCTGGTGAAAGAAAAGCTTATTGTTATATTATATTTTGAAACCCCCTTCTTACATTAGTCAACGGTGAATTAATCTTTCCTAAGATATGGAAAAATTCTAGGTTGGTAAAGAAGTAAGGAGCAAAAGAAGTACACAGCAAAACACGTAACCAATTGCACCAGGTCTATCAGGTGTATAGCAATCTCAGCCAATATGGAACATAAGAGGCTTGGGTGTGCAGAGTTATACTATGTACAAAAGAATAACAGGTCAAAGTATGTTTGATGAGAAATCTCACTTCATTAGATTACAAGTATTGTAAACATCACAGAAGTAGCAGGAGAGGGGAGTACAGTTAAATGCAAATCCTACCATAGGTAATGTTTCTAAATCATAAGAAAGCCTGTCTCTATATCTATGCCACTTAATAAGCCCTACAATTTCTACTTAAGACAGTTTTTCTTATGACTCATATTGCCAGCACAGAAAATGACTCAAAAATTGGTACAGAACCAGAAATCTAACTGCTTAATAGGTTACTGAATGTGAAACAAATCTAAGAAAACTGAGTCAAATTATGCAACCTGGAATACTGTGGCAGTGGAAGACAAGACTCATACCTCTATTTCAATAGCCTGTGAAGCCAAACACTAAATCGGTAAGAATGAAAAGAGATTTTTAAGACTACAGCAAGCAAAACAAAGATTCTCTTGTACCAATTATATTGTTTATATTTCTCAGGATCACTTCCCTTTCCTCACATTTTTCGACAATAACTAAGAAAAAAAGGGAAGCAAAATATCATGACCACTGTAATGCATTCTTCATAAAGTAAATAGAGTAAATTAAGTTCATAAAGTAAAAAGCCATTTATTGTAATTATTGTAATTATCAGGCTGCTAGGAATAAATGCCATAAAAAAATCCATCCAAATTAATTCCAAATTTCACTCCTTTTCCCATGGTTTATAATGAGCACACTGTCATCTTATTGCTGCAAATCAGATTGTTTTGTTGGGCCTTCATCCTTGATTTCTTAGAAACAGGGTACCCTTCTCTTTGATGTCAATACTCCAAAAGATTGCTGCTTGCATTAAATTCTATAACTTCTTTTTCCAATTAAAGATGTTACATTTTATCAAATGACAGTAAATCTAATTCAGAAGACAGTGAGCTGACATCAAAATGCTGTGATTAGAAACTGCCTATTATAGAACTAAGAAGACTTTAAGGATTACCAGTTGTTTGGTTACATACTCTGACAGTAGTCTTAATCCTCTATTCAAAACCAAATATACTATTTACAAATGAAGACATGAAACTTGCTCTTCAAGGAAAGTTATAAAACTCAATAGGATTTTCATGCTCAATTATAGAAAGACATTTTCTTTTGTATTTTATTTGGCTAAAAGATGTATCTTCAATCACCCTCATAAATTTGGGGGACATGCTCTCAAGGGTATTATCTATAGTAGCATGCATGAGTATTCATCTCACAAAACTCTGCTAACATTTCTCAAAGTCATAAACAAGTACAAATGGACTAATAAGGTAAAATGCTGTACAAAAAGGAATAAAAATATATATAAAAAAGTGCAATATATTATCTGTTCACATACTGAAGAACTAATTTGGATTAAATGTCAAAGGAACCACAACAGAAATTGTCAAAGACATTTGTCAGCTGGAACTTTAAATCAATGTTTTAAATGTTAAGTATAAACAACTGTATCAAATTAGCCTCCATCATCCCTTAATTCAATGACAAAAATAATAAATTTCTTTAGTTCTCTGTGCTCAGCCAAAAATCCAGAAGTGTATTTCAAATTATTCTTACAAATCTGTTTATGCTTCATTTTCTTTAATCTTCCATTATTTTTGTACAGATCTATAGAAAATGCAGTTTGTCTGTCAATTTTGAAATTTTGATGTTTCTTGGTGTGTTTTGAAATTTAAAAAAGGGGTTTGTTTTCACAGGCTATTCTTATATATAAATGGAAAAGTCAACATTTTTATGACTGAGGTATTTTCTGAAGTTTTTAAGGAGCAAATCCTAAAATAAAATCTGCTGAAAGAACAAAATCATGCTGTGAGCAATAGCAAAGCTTTCCTAAAGTCCTCAGCACCTAATTTTATCAGCTGGCCATTTGGTAATGCCACCTCATGTTCTCATGTTCTGGAAAAACATTCAATAATGAAGTACCTGGACATTGTTGTCCTTTAATGTCTCATTAAATTGACAGAATGAGATGAATGAAAACATTCTGGTTTCGCTTGATCCTCCAGTATAGCATATAAATCTAGTTGGTGAAAAGCCACTTCACCACTATGCCACCATATGCTTCCCAGCAGGAAAGCCTAGAGAAATGAACTTGCATTTGTAAAGATTCAAGCCTTCTGTTTAATTTAATGTTTCATTCTCTGAAAACAGGTAGTGTTTCTGGAAATGATGCTTTGAAGACTTTATGTGTGTAGTGTTTTGGCATCAGACAAAAAAAAGGAATCATTAAAAATTACATCTATTTTCTGATGCTTAACAAATTAAACAGAAAACAAAAAAGCAATACTTTTGCTCTTTAAAAGTATCTTTAATGAACTTTGCTGTTTACTGTCAGCATATAATAGCTGTCATCATGATATCTGCAGCTCATCAACATCTCAGGAGAAGTGATGTGAGTGATACACAGTCCTTTTGCATGGACTTCCTACATAAACTTCTAAAACTCAATCATGTTCCACACAGAAAAAAAAAGATATTTCCAGTCATACCAAATTCAAGTTTATTATGAAAAAAAGTATTACAAAATTTATGTGAAAATGAATAATACAAACACTTTGGGATCCCTTCTGTTATTAATTTAGATAGGTAACTAATTGAATTTCATGCTTCCACAGATTTTCAAAATTCAAACCTATGAATAACTGTAGAAGTTGTCAGGTTTGAAGTTGGAGATTTTGGCAACTGGGATGTGTGCAGCTGGAGCTCTGGCTACCTAACGAGTTGTGATAAATAGCTTAGACACTTAAGGGACCAAGGCTTTAAAGGAGGAAATGGCTCTTTTTCTTTCAATATGAACTTGGGAAAGGCCACTCTGGATGGGAACCAAGTCTCCTACTGTATTAATCTGAAAAATCCACCTAACCACATTTTTGCTTAACAAATTCAGTTCAATTTAAATCATTATTGTTCCTAGTTTAGCAATGCTTGAAGCTCTTAGCTGAAACAGGGCTACTTTTTATTAGACTCTGCTCAGAAGGAAAGACAAAAAAACCCCAAAACATAAAGAGACTGCAATAGACTGTGTTGCAATAGACTGCAACACAAGGGAAAGTTACCAAAAGGCAAATGACAATTTGAATTTCCATCTCTCCTAGATAACAATACTATTCTTATGCCCAGGCTACTTGTCCCATTTTAAATGTTGACATTTCAAATATAACGGTTTGGATTCAGAGTCCGTATGACTACATATAAATAAGGAATTTCCCCTCCCTCCATCTCAGAAACAGTATTTCAAGGTTCTCCTATTAACATTCTACCCACAGTTTGGAAAATTATCTTTGGAACAGTATAAAATTTTGAAATGAGTATTTACAGCCTGCTGCACCCTCCTATGACAGGTGATCACGTGTCATGATCACATGGCAGATCTGCAGCTTTATAATTCAATACTGTGTTGTCTGAGAGATGCATATATCTTTTTTTAAATTAAGGAAGAAATCAATGTCATTCATCAAGGTTGAAAATAATCCCACAGAATGTCAAATACACAGAGTGGTTTGCCAAGCAAAGCACAGCAAAAAAGATTATTTAATTAGGTATGGTATCCACAGACTCATATTCAGCAAAGTGCTTAAGTGACCAGTACAAAATGGTTAGCAAAAAAGAAACAATTGGAAGTCCCTCCTAGTAATATTTTTAGCATGATGTGAAATGAAAGAGGAATATGAAAACATTCTCTTGCACATTTGTATAGTTTCATTAAGTCTATCACTGCAACATTACCAATATCCCTGAGTTTTTCACAATTTTATTTAGAATGACTACCATCAACTTTTCCAAAACTCAGTATTTCGAGGCATTATGAGAAAGTTTCCTGAAAAAATTACCAGGAGCTGTACTTAAATATTAAAAGCAAAAGGAAAAGAATTATATAAAACTGTATGTTTCCCTATAAGACTACAGGAAGACACACAAGATCATAATAAAATACTTGTTTATAACACACCAGTTGTAACTAACTTTTTCATAATCCCAGGTTAGTACATGATACTAACATTCATTTAGAGAAAGGAGGATGTAATTCATTTTCTCCCTATAATTGTCTGACATTTTGTAAATCAACAAACTTCAAATGTCAACATCCATTTAGATCAGTGAAAAAGCTGTGATGCCATGAAAATTAAAAGGGATCTCAGGAGGCGCGAGAGTAAAACACTGCAGGAAAATATCAAACCATGAAAATCTAAAAATTTATTTTTCTTAACTGTTCAACTTTATTTTTTTAACCTTTGCTTGTGAAAAATAATCAAAGGTAACTGTCAAAGTTTAAACTAAGCCTAGTAGAACAGATATCCTTATTCTAATAATTAATAGTACTTTCATCCTTTCTCTTTCCACTCATGAGGCACTACACTGATTTTTTAAAAAAACTTCTTTCTCATGAATGGAAGTTGGCCTTCATGAGAAAGCAGATAAATGTCATCTTTTAGCAAGAAGTAGTTCAACAGCTTAGAGGTTTAGTGAAAATTAGAAGGTAAAAGAAAGTCCACCATTTTACAAAAGCCTTTCATCACAACTGAAATATCTTCATCGGAAACCTTGGCATCTCACCTAGCACCTTTGAAGCTGGCTACAAAACAAGACAATCCATCTTATTACCTGGGTAGGAATGCCCTTCAAAGAATGGTGAAAATACTGCTTGTAAACACCTGTCAATTTGAAATGCCTGCATTTCAAGCAATATATATATATATTTATTTGCCTTGTACTTACTACATCTAAGATGAAAAAAGTATACTTGTTTAGACATTAAAGAACATTCTTTCTTTCATTCCAGAGCTAATCTTTTTAGCCAGCTGTGATGAAGTGATGATATATGTTGAGTATGTGTGGAGCAATCAGTCTAAATTCTCCTATTAAATTTTGGACCAGATGTATATAGATTAAGGCTATTATAAAAAAATCTACTATTATCTTCTGTTGCTAATATCTATGTGAGTAGTTAAGGTTGAATATCAAAGGTACAATTCCAAGGCAAAAGGAATGTAAACACAAAGAAAGTAGTTCAAATGAGAATTAGTATAAAATTAGGGTTCGAGTATCATTTTTATACAGAAAAGATGTTACCAAATGTTATTTATAAAAACACATTCAGAGCTCATATTACAGTATTCTATGAAAAAAATAAGGCTTGGAAAAAAATAAAAAAAATATATTGTTCTTAAAAATTAGCTTCTGTAGATAATTTCTTATTTCTTAAAATATGTACCTCCCATGTTATGTCTTAAACAGGAATATGTAATTCTATGGGACTGCATTCAATCAGAATACCAGTACTAGTCAACGTCACTCTTATTTTTCACATGCTATCTTTTAAATCTGTTCAAAAATATTTTTATAGCATTTTTATTATTGTATTTCAATTTTTAAACATCCAAAACTTGTTCCCTCTTGCAGTATTTGAATATATTTATTACAAGAAGATTGCCATGCAATCACTGAATGATTTTTAATTAAGTAGCTGAAAAATTATTTTTACACTTTATTAATGAGAGATTCAAACACTATTGAAGTTACCTCAAGTCAAGACAACTTGGGCATTTCAGTAATGGGGGAGATTGGAAAAGTTGGAAAGATACTTAAAACATTAATGGCAGCTCAAAGCATTTCCTCTTGTTTTCTATTTTATTTCTTTCTGGAGCACTGAGTAAGCCAAAAAGCAGGGAAAAAAAATTGCTCACTCAGATCAAGAAAATATGCAGGAAGGAAATCTACATTTACAACACAGTTATCTTTTTTACAGTATTTCATCAGAATCAATAGTAGAGCCAATGAGGAGTCTGATCTTGCACATTATTATCCACCTGAAAGTCCATTTAGAATGAATATTTACAGTGTCAGGTGCTTTGAAATGGAGAAAGTAATTTTTTGCATACATCCTCTGAAAACAGCATTGAATTAGTGATTACAGGATGCAGTAGAACTGGTAGACAAAGACTCCCTTATTCACCTTCGAAATACATGCACAGAGTTGTGGAGTTGTCTACAGCAGTTTTTTTCTGTTAGTGTGACAGGTGATTTGCTGTCCACATCTCTTTAAAGATATTACAGACTGTTTTTTCATCAGGGAATTGATGTCAAAATCAATTTGATAAGCAAAGTTTTTCCTTGTTCCATCATCAAGTAATAGCTAATGGTAGATAGGTAGGGACCACATGTAGAATACATAGGCAATGTGCCAAAAGGTTAAGAGATACCACCCTGGAAGATCAAGGATACAGTGCCGCTTACCTGTAAATTAAAATTGGAAATGAGACACAAAGAAGTACACTTAAAATCAAAGAATCCTTTTCTGCTAAATCTCCAATGTACATAAATTAAACACGTAGCCAGAAAAATGCCAGCTGTTCAAATAAAGTACAGGAATCAAATCAGTCCAGCCATAGCATATTGCACACACCAAGTTTCAACAAATTTCTTGTTGTCTAATAAAATCCTTAGTCCTCACTGCTCCTATTTTGAGCATTTTTTGGCTCTGGAGACATGGTCGCTACTAATGACCTATCATCACTATTTCTAGAAGCCCCCTCTAATACCTTAGTAATGGCCATGCAAAGACATTTGGAAAACTTTGTTCAAATGAAGTAAACTCAGTTGAATGAGAGGAAGATTCCTGTTGCAGTCTTGAAGGTGACTAGAGGGATTATTTTGGGAGATTGTTTCCTTTGCTGACAAAGTCTTCAACTATAAAAAACAGTAATATAATCCAAGACCTTAATAGCAGATACTGAACATAGGTCACTTAGGCATATGTTTTTAAATCTGCCTCTGAACACCTGGTTCTTTTTGAAGCAGATAACAACTTTGGTGGTCAGCCACTGATTCATCAGAACCCCAGAAAAAATCTTTTTAGTCCTCTATATTACTACAGTGGAAACAGAAACTAATTTTCAGTGAGGGATTAGATATTAAATGGTCCTATTTTCCTTCATTCTAAGAGTTTATGGAAGTAATGCTGAAATTCTATGAGATTCTTTAATTGTTCATTTTGATTTCCTTCTTCAAACTCTTACAGCTTTAATGAGCTTTCTCTTTTATCACAGAACATCTCAGTAGCAGGGGACAAAATAGGTGTAAGGAATTTCCATGATAATTCCCAGATAAGGGATGAGCTCTTAAGAGAGGGTGGAATGCCTGGGTAGTTCAGGAGATCAGAAAAAGAACAGAGAGCAGTTCAGCTACGGCAGCTGTCCAAGACAGAGTATGCTAACACCAACCCACAGATATAATTACCATCATGTCTGTTTGATAGTTTGCATGAAATTTATGTGGGAGGAGCTGGGAAAAGCGGGTTCTTCAGTCTAGTTCTCATGGGAAGCGGGCATAGGGCATTAGCTGAGTCTATTGGCAAGACCCGCAGTGAGGCCACGCTGGTTTCCTGCCTCCAGCAGCAGTGCTTCAACAAAGAGAGCAAATGTTCAGAGGCAACATAAAAGGCACATGAACAACCTCAGAGACCTGACTCTTCTAATGTAAAGAGCAGTCTGTTTTGAAGGCAGACCAGAGTAGCCTATTTTCCTTTTTTAAACTAACTCTTGAGAAAAAAATTTTGAAAAAGTTACAAATGATGTAAAATAAAAAAGCAGGACAAAGCTTTGCAAGACTGCTTGCAGCAAAATATGTCAAAACTGTCCCTTAACGCTATCAGTTAAGGATAACAAACTGCTTTCGAGCAGCTAATACTCTCTGTGGAAATTTATGTAAAAAGTACCAACAGAAAACTGAAATACAAGCTTATTTTTCAGTTATGAAATCAGAAACCAACATAATTCATGTACTTTATCCTTATTCATTTCAGAAAGTAATGTAACAAAGCCAAATCCACACCTTTATTGGCTTACAGTCTTAAGTGCTATGGGAGAACGTAAATCCCAGCAAAGCCTAGTAACTCCATTGGCCTCTTAAAGAACACAAAGAGAAGACTTCCACTTGTCAGACAAACAGCTGGATTGGAAACATTCAAAGCAATTAACTTTCCTCTCAGATTTGAGGCTAATGTCTGACCGAGAGACAACAAGTTTAGGTTTGTTCCAGTGCTTCTGTAATTAACACAAACTCCTAAGTTACCAGCTATGTGTTACTAGTTTCTCTTTGGCAAACTTGGGACCAGCTGGCAAAGGAATTGCAAACTTCAAAGCAAGCCCTCAAATACTCGATCGCATAATAAAAAAATACTCTTAGTACCTTATCTTGGAAGCTCACATTGGTTAGACAGTGACCTTTATGGGATTACCTTAACATGGAGGGAAATCAGCCCCTCTCTGAAGTGTTCTCACATTTGTAACAGAAAATGGCCGCGTGACTGACATTTATGTTGGAAGGAAGGAAAAGAAAAAGGCTTAAATATCTCCCAACATAAGCTGATGTTCTGATTTAAAGCCATTTTACTTTGAAAGGAACAATGATAGTCAACTGCCAATTTGCAGTATGCAACACAAAACTGTCATTCCATCAACCAGGGCAGGGCAGAATGCAGCTCCCAGTTTCTTTTTTTTTTTTTCTTTCTCATTTTCCAGTACGAACATGCAGATTCTTTCATATATTTTCTTTGTTCCCCCCTCCCCTGAACATTCTTCTCTGTGTGGCAACAAAAAGAAGTTCAAAGAAAATGACAAAGATTTAAAAGATAAGATTTAAAAGAAAAGATTTAAAAGCAGTCTGTTGTTATTCTCTATTTATCAAGCACAGGTGGGGAGTGCAGAGGAGATCTGTCAGTCAGTTTTGCTGCCTTTTTACAGAACTAAAACATTTCTTATGCTGAAAGCATCTAGCTATCAGCCACTTATGTATTATTGTACTTACTGAATCCTCAAAGGGTATGGAAAATTTTTCAGCTGTTCTAGAGAACTAAGAAAAAAACCCAAACCCTTCTATTTAAGGGTATTCGAGATGTACCATCTTCTTCCCAATGTCAACTTTTGTTCCTGTTATTCCAAAGCCCAATTTCTCCTCTTACTGCTGATACATTGCTTTTTGCTCTTCCACCACCATAGTCTGGAATACCACATTCAATTTAGACTGTCACAGAATTCACATACAGACCAGCTACCTGTGATGTTCTAAAAACTAATAGGGAAAAAAAAAAAAGCATGAATAATGCATTATCAGTTTTTATTTTTTTTTCTAAAGTCTTTTCATTAAAGCAAGTAGCCAGCCCAGTTGTTTCCAGTTCCTCCTGGATACTGAGTACAAAAGTTAAAATAAACATTAAAAGATGAATCAATTACGTCTTGAAGTACAAAACTATACTCAGGTTTAGATTATACATTACTTGGAAGTAGTCTCACAGTTTCTACCACTAATGTAGTGCTATCATTAATCACAGGTCTTATTATGTTATAGAATATGAATCTTATTAGTTTTCAAACATTTAGGTACACAGAATATGTAAGCTGTATTTACATTAGCATTTTGGCTTAGAATGCTAAACTTTTTGAAGAGAATCACCATGTTTCTCCCTTTTTCAGTACAAGTGTCAGGTTTCCAGAGCAGTTTTGGTGCACATTAACCAGACTCCTTGTAAAGAAAACTGAACTAAGTGTGCATGGGGAGTGGTCCTTTGAATAGCTTTGAATTATATATGTGGTATAGACCACCTTAGTCCATGATTGAGACTAAATCTAGCCCAAAAGTAAAATCCCATAATCAGGTATACTGAAGATGTTGGTGCCTCTAAACAAAATGCTTGACCTACTGACCCCTTCCTATCCCACTCAATTATTTTTTAACGTAGACAACAGTTAAGGAAGACTACAGAAAACAGACAAGGGTATTGCTGAACCTGGACTGAAATCAAGCCTCACACAAAAGAGTCCTGAAGTAAGGATGTTCTGAATATTATTAGTCAAGCCATGGTAGCACTCAAGCAATACTGTAACACTTACATTCCCCTTCTTGGAATTGTTTCACTTGTATATTTAGCATAAATATCCCTATGTGGTATTTTGCATTTTCAACTATCCCAAATTTAGGCAGCATTTCACAATATAAAGCAGATGCCCACAAAATATTTTTGTCTTGCTTATACTATCATCAAGGGTGACATTTATTTACTGCATTTCATCACTGTTCAAAGTAACTAGATGTATCAGGGCTATTTATTTTTGACCGATGAGATAAAAACAAAGCTCCTGGGATGTTGTGGCACTTCAGGGCCAATTTGCAGCAAGGATCAGAAAATTCTGCAACTCATCTATGACAGTGAGATGTTGAGACAACACAGGCACACACGGGGAAGCTGAGAAAAAACATCGTACTCTCTTCAATCTTTATTGCTTGTGCAGTGAAAAGTTTATGTCCCCTTCTGCTAACACTGCTCTTTGAGACTGCAATCATAACTCATCGCAGCTGAAAAATCACCAGGCAGTAAGAAGGACCCTGCAAGGCCAGACTAAGTGGCTAATATCAGGCTCTGTGCACAGAGCCTGCCCTGCAGGGGTGCAGTGGCAGCAGTGGATCAGGCTGCTGGGATGGGGCTGTGAGCACGGGTGCCAGCCTCCCCTGCTGGGGACCTGCCCTTCACCTGTGCCTGAGGGGCTGCAGACAGGCCTGTACCAGGTATCTCCTGGACCCTGACTCAAGGTCCTGGCTCTACCTCAACTTGCCCCACTGACGAACTTGTCCAGTATGGCTGGCCCTGGTTCTGCCACTGGGCTGGCTGGCCTGCCTCACGTGTGCTGGGTACAGCAGAGCATGAAGGCAGCTTCCTCACTGCACCCTGACAGTGATTCGCTGATATATTAGCTATCATGTGTTAGCTACCTAACAAAAAAACACAGTGCAAAAGACTCTGAGATACTTAGTGAACTAATAAAACCTCACATAATAAAGGCTAAATTCCTATCAGATGTATAAATCGCATCCTGTGAAGTCTCAGGTAAAGTCTACTGCAATTAATAATCCTGAAATTTGTAAATTGGTTAAGATTTATAGTGTTTTCATAGCACTGATAAAGTGGAAGGTAGCTCAAGCAGAACGTAGAAGGCTGATATGGGTATGAGTGGTGAACATGGAGCTCCTGCTAGATTCCCAGCCCAGGTGAAGCTTAATGTCATATACCTTCAGAGAGGTGCAAGGCACTGAGGCCTCCATCCTGCCATATCAGTGGTCTCACAGCTGGATGCAGTTTGAGAGGCACTGAGATGAAAAATCATATGCATTGGTTTAGCTTTCACCTGTGTAGGTAGGGGAACATCAGCAGCACTACAATCTTTATGAATTGTCCATAACAAGGTAACTAACTAGAAATATGAAACTATTCCCTTTGCTACATCAAGGACACAAGGGGGATAAAAATACAAAGATGCTGTTTCTGCTTAAAAAAAGCAGTAAGGTGGAATCATTTTCTAAAGAAGCATTTAAAACAAAGTCTCTCTCCTCACTGCCTGGAAAATGTTGCTCTTGGGTAGAAATGAGAAGGATTCAGCAGTTCCATCCCTCACCTCATGTATTAATATACTTCTTCTCCTTTTGTATTATATTTCCTTTTTGCAAACGCGCGTTCAATGCACCTGAAGTAGCTGTCAGAAGAATTCTTTCATTCCTTACATTTTACTGTTCCTGTCTTTATCCTGTCAATGGCTGGTACATGGATGTACTGTGCTTTAGTTCCATGTTTCTCATTTTCATTAACATTTTCCTCCCAGCACTTAATGTTTTTCAACTAGTAGTTGCTTTGAGTAATACAAAGGGCAAAAGCCATCTCTTAGTTTTCTTTGCTACTGTCACTATTCATGCCAGCTTACTACCTTCTTGTACAATTACAGGTGCTCTTTCAATGTCCGCTACACTCTTCAGTGTATTGAAGGCTCTGTTTTCCACATCTATATCTTTCTTAAAGACTTCTGCCAAAAAGGCAATCCTACTGACATAATTTTTAAAAAATACTCATTCCTTCATTCTATTTCGCCGGCTATTTCATAGTATTTAGTCTACTCAACTGCCTTTGGGAATTTCAAATTTACATGGAGAAAAAGATAACACATGTAGGCATACCTCGAACGTAATTTAATTGAATCTACCTCGGGTAACAATCACGATGGAAGTCTAAAGGCATATGATTTTGTACAGCTTATTTGCTCAGGCGAGCTTCTTCAGCCCACACTGAAACCCTCTCACCATGTAGAACTGAGATTGCAACTATCACTCGTACTAGCTAGACACAGGGTAAGGCTACAGATGCTACTAGCATAGTAATCGAAATAATGTCCTAACATACCCTTCATTCGTTTATAGTGAAGCTTCAGAAAAGCTACTCAAATAAAGTTGTTAGCTAATGTACTACATTTCCCAATAGTTTGCCATTAGAAGCAGCTGACATCTCTAATTTTAAATGCCAGGTCAATTAAATGTTTCATAAAGCGAGCAATAAATACATAAAGTTTGGAGATATTTTTTGGTACATTTTCAATTCAGTAGCAGTAGTCTTATTTTGATTGAATTATCATCTAGGTGGTTAAAAACTGAAAGTTAAAAATGACAATGAATGAAAGATGAGCAAGTAAATACGTAATACTAAAAGCCAACTATGCTAGATGAAATGATGATTTCAGATATTAATTCAACTGATACACAGAATGCACATTCAGTGATTATGATTTAAAATTTTATCAACTGAAATCCATCTTTACAGTTATATGTGATAAGGAAACACTATGAAGGGAAAATTTTATGCAAAAGCAGAGAAATAAACAAATCATGTATCAGAAGTGTACTGGAAAGATGGTGCCAACAGAGTATGGTGCCAACAGAGTTACTCATCAGTAGAAAGTTAAGTAAAATATAACATGCAGCATCAGAAAACACTAAGAAAAGTGAAAAAAAATGTTAACACACAAAAAAGACAGAAAGACTACCCAAAATATATAAAACTAGCCCAGTACACTGATTAAACTCTAATTTCGTCAGTATTTGCTCACAAGAACATTCTGGTGCATTGCCCTTTAGAAAGTATACACTGTGAGGAGCTAAAATAAAGAAGTAACTCTCAGAACATGTAAAGAATGATTTAATCACAAAGTGATTTTTAGAGAAAGAGCGTATTTTTTGCCTTTTCTATTTACATTTTAAAGAGTTTAATTTTATACACTTTACTCAATAGATGACAAAGTAGAAAAATCCATTTACAATCAAATGTGAAATTTCATGAAAGCATCTCAGTTCAGTCTAACAACACTTCAAAGAGAGATTTAGTTAAATCCGATAAGTAGGATTACATGCAGATGTCAATCAATAGGTGCTCCATATCCATCTGCATTTAAAAAAAAATTGAAATGCCATGCTTAATAATTACTTTTTAAATGTCCTTCTTATCTTACATAGCATGAATAAAATTGTGCAGAAACATGTTACAGTATGTCTGTGCTTCCACAGCTTCAGAGTAACATTAAGATATCACCTTTGCTTTCACACTGCATTCATGTTTGTTAACGAAACCCATTTTTTGCTTTGAAATTAGGGGTGTCTTGTATAAAGATAAATTAAAAAAAAGATTAAAAAACAAAAACCAAACCAAACTAACCAACCAACAAAAATAACAACAACAAAAAGTGCCCTGACAGGTCTAAGGGTAAACAGAAAGAAAACATTATAGGACAACTATTAATTAAAAAAAAAAAAAAGTCCCTGAAATAATTAAAGAAATCCAGACACAATTAATTGCTAATAGCACGTCCCTTTCAGACATCTCTACCAGAATGGATTTTACTTCCAGATGAATATGAAAAGATCCAAATAAAAGGATAAAAAACACTTCAAAGTTTATAGTTGAAAGTATTTTTAAGAGGTGGTATGTGATATTGTTATCTGGTATTTGAAGTCAATGCAGCACAAATGAGTAATTCTTTTATTTTTGTAAAAATATTGGCATACTCACAAAGAAAAAATCTCAGGCAAAGCTTAGGTGTTTCAGAAGCCTACGGTGAATTACAACACTACACTGGTGAATAAGCAAGTAAGCAAAAGGAAACTGCTCACTTATGCATCCCATTTATATAATTCTGCCACTGCCATATTTCTGCAAATCAATTAAACTGAGTAATCAGTAAATCCTTCCAGTCAAGTATCTTAACCATTCAAAGGGTCACACTAGTAGGCTTCTGGATGATGTTTCATGTTGTTGACACAGCCAACTTTCTATGGCTATCTCTTTGTGATAACTGCCAGAAGCAGCTTGCTCTTGAGATTTGACTGTGAAAGTATCACTGTGTATCAGGACCTCACCTTCAAGGTGTAATAGGAAAGCCAGCAAAGAGGCAGTTTTGCCCTTCTGTTTTTCTCCAGGACACAATGTAGTTAAATACATTCTCTGACAAAATTCAGCCAAGGAGCTATTGCAGGCTGTATATCCTCTTTCATGCCTATCAATAGGCAGTGTAAATTGAAAGTTGAAAAAAATCCTAAACTTCATTAACATTGGAAAAACAGTATCATGAATGTTACTTGTAAAACCATGATGCTATACTCATACTAATACTTACCTGTACTAATGAAAGGAGGGTTAGTCCCATTACTTTCTACTGACAATTAGACAAGCACTCAACACTTGTTCAAAGTAACAAAATACAGAAAGCTAACATTGATAGAAGGACTTTCCACCACCTAGATGACAGCAGAACTTGAGTATGACTAGGGAGGTATACCACTCTGCTTCATCTATACCTTTTAGGGAAGGGGGCTATAAAACTGATTTTACCCTAGGGACATTACCAGAAAAATTCTACTAATGCTTATAGCTGTTCAGCAGAGCCTTGTATCCTATGAGCCAGAACCGTGTTTTGATATGCCTTACTTTCAACTGCAGCTACTGAAGACAGGCTCAGGAGCCATTAGGATTCCTTTGCTGGAAATAAATGTAACTGCTACCTGTGGAATGACACAAATTTTGATCTTCTTAGTAGATGCAATTACTGTATTTGTAACTTAACTGACTGTTTCTTTCTATTCCAAATTTTACATCCCTATATGCCAAAATTTCAAGGGCATAACATTTTGCAAGACCAGGTGGGAAAATGGAGAATTAAATTCTGTAAGATGGTGTCCTAGATACTAATTTGGGAGAAGAAGTATGAGAATTATTTTGTATAATGTGGTAGTGTCATCCAGCACCAGAGGTATTTAATTAACAACTATTTTATTCTATTACATCTTACTTGAAGCTGAAAATGATGCATGAAGAATTTTTCTTGAATCCTCTTAGTTTAAGCTAATCAAGTGTCTAATTAAATTGCAAATGTGTTCTTAAAAAGAAAAATTAATTCATTTATAATGAAAATCACTGGAAGAAAATAAAAAGAGAGATCCATCCATGGGCCACCCTGGAAGCCCCAACTCTCTCCCATCACCTAAATCAGAGCCTGTGCCTCGGTGTGGGTCCCAGCCAGATGCTTAGTGATGTGATGGGGCGCTCTGCAATCACTAACTGAAGTTTTAATGTAACAGTTCAATACGTTTGGATTGTTTCTATAGATCAGGAGTTAGGTCAGTCTGCTATAAACAGGAGGACTCAGATTCAGGCCCTGTCTTTAATTCCATACCACTAATACTGCCTGCAAAAAACTGTTTTAATTTCAATTATCAACAGAAAAAGGAAACAAGAAAATATTCTGGCACACTTTGAATGAAAATAACTTTGGAGAAGCCTGTGGTGGAAACAGGGCATACAAGTTTGATGAAAGACTGTTGAATGGTATGTCTGTGTGCAGATGGAAAATGGTTTGTGGAATTTGTACTGTAAAAAAGAAGAGGTTTTTTTCCAGTGCTTGGTCTTTGATTCTGTCTGATCTGATACTGCATCAGAAAAGAGGCACCAGAGACCACAGCTAGTGGCCTGTGTATAAAAATAAGTGAAACTAAAACCAAAGAGATAGACACAGACAATAGAAGTGAGAGGAATGACACTGTAAGTGTATGCAGAAGCAGAAAGAGAATTTCACATCTTTTTGTCCCAGTTCTCCATGTATAAAATGCAGGTAACCAGGCATGAATCTCCTATGGTAGGATGGGCAAAGGGAAGTACAGATTTGTCTTAAATCATCTCTCCTCTTTCCTTGCACTCTCCCAGCCCCTAGGGGTACTGCTGGTTGTGGCACAGGAGCTGTGCTACCATGGGATGTATTTGCACCTTCAGAGCTGCATTTCCTCCTCATTCACATCCCTTCAGTGTTGAACCCCATACTTAGGTTTGCACATCTTTGCAAAGCATGCTTGAAGATGTACAAATAAAAAGCCTACAAAAATGTTAAGTGTTTGCATTACAACAAATATCCAATGTTATGTTTTATTTTCCTAGCATTCAAGGCCATAGTAATTTAATTTTTCTAGCTAAAAGGTTTTTGGTAGATCAAAAGCTGAAGCACAGTCATTAAAATGTTTGCGTTATAGGAACAGAAGACTGTCATTAATGAATCTAATCTTTTACTACAGCTATCCACTTCACTAGCTCAATTTTTTTGATTTCTTTTCAATGTTTGAGATTTCTGTCAAAAGTGTTGTCCAAACCTCTAGAGAATGGAGGAGACAATTCTGTGTTTGTCAAGATTTATATGTCTTTGCAGAGTTCTAGCAAATATACAGAAATGATTTATGCTGGTGAAAAATCTCTGGATGATACACAAAACAATTCTCTGAATGCAATATCAATGAAAACCCACAAGATCCATGCCTCTATCAGGACTTTACCAGTGCTGCTGAATCACTTTAACTTTTATCCACTTCTTAACCTACACAACTATCCAGGCATCTTGCATGTGTATTGGCCAATTACTCCATGGACTAGTTATGGCTTAAAAGAACACAAAAAGGGAACAGAATTGAAGAAGTTAACTCAGAAGAAAATACTGGGCCAACTAAAGGCAGCATGAGGATGTGTATGGGGAAAATGACAACACAGATCCCAAATACTTTGAATCACTGCCAATCAGCCTCCTTATATATCCAGATCGTTCAGCACCCCAAGATGTTTCCCTGAAGTACATGAAGTACATCTCTTTCTGTTTGCTTCTAGGAATGAAATAAATATTTCCATTTTCTATGTGAATGTAAATGTATCAACAGCTTGTATGACACAGAACTCATACTTTCTGGTACCTCCAACCTAGGCTATTATTTTAAACTTCAGAAAAATGTAACCACAGTAATAGTGAATAACCATGCAATAGTAGCACTACTGACTGCTTTGTTATTATGTAGATGGAAATGAGTCTCCTTTGTTACTTTCCCTTACCTATAAAGCAGCAATTAACCCTTCTTCACACAACAAATCTTATTAAAAACAACCCAAAACAACAAAAAAACTAACAATAAATTAAAAAAAAAAACACACACAAAAAAGCAAGCAAGCAACCAAAAAATCATTACATTCATAGTACACAACAGGTGACTGAGTTTTTCAGATCACGTGTCAAGTTTCAGAGGGTACATGAAACTTAAATGAACTTTGGGAAGAACAAACTTACATATCCCAAACCCAGTGTCATTATGAACTCTTTACATACCTCTTTTTCACTTCATTTGGGTACAGTATTCTTCCTCATTTTGTGCCCACAACTACCTTTACACTTTCCATGTATTGATAGACAGAGTCTGATTTCTCTGGGTATTGCATTTATTGCTTTATGCATTAAAAATACTGTTACCATGTTTTATGTAAGTGGAGACACAACCTAATTAAGCCTGCCAGTAAGATGAACCCATTTTCACTTGATTGGAATTCAACACTTACTCCAGCCCTCCAATACAGCAGAAATCCATACCTCTGGACACAGTATTAGAGCCTGATAGTCAGTAAGAAATCTGTATCAATACACTCTCTCCCAGTTCGGCATTAGCAGCAAACTAATACACCGTGAGTCTGGTAGCTCAGGGACCAGCTGTCTAGTTTAAGAATTCAAGTCTCCAACATCGCTAACAATGCTGTGAGACGTGGGGGTTTCAGTATTGCCGTTCCCTTCTTTTGTCTCTTAAAGGAAATAAAGACCTGACTGCAATAGCATACTTTATAAGCACACTGAGGTTGCAAAGCCAAGTACTTGCAAGCTGGGAAATGCCAGACTTACCCAGTTGACTGTGTAAATTTCATTCTCCCCTCACTACATTCATATCTATGCACTGTTATATAAATTTTAATTACCCCATTGGATACTATTTTTTCCACAGGACATCGCTCAACCCACAAGACGAATGCAGAAGGGAGCTAAATTAATGTTGTACTGACAGACATAAAAATTCTGTTTTCAATTTGCAAATGCTTGACTTTGCAACTAAAGTTACATTCTTTTGACCCAAATCTGAATAAAATTTGAATTATATAGACATACATAGATTCGAAAGAATACTGCAGCAAGAGGGTGACAAATTATTTATAAATGACCAGCATCAATGCAATTAATAAGAATAGCAGGAGGTGTTCAATATCTACATGGTTAAATATACTTTGCAAACACAAAGTCATCATCATCATTTAGATATTTCAAAACGTTTCTCACCCACAGCATTACTTGTCACCTTAACCCTTTCAAGATAATCTGCAGAAACTGCAGTATAACAAAGGTAACAAAGACCAAAAAGGAAAATTGGTAAGCACTAAAATGTGCTGATTATTCTTCATAATTGAATATTCAGAATATTCAGCATATTCTGAAAGGGAAAAATATCTGTTCTCTCGCAAAAGGTGAGTGGATATATATCTAAGCTGCAATTGGGTTATACTGGCATTGGTTCTACAGAAATATCTGCACATAAGAGATGCAATAGAAACTGACCCAAGAGATGCACTAATGTCAGAAGCTCCAGCCCTATGGCATAGTCAGTCATCCAGAAAATTGAGGCTATATTTAGTTTACATGTTCATGCTTTTATTAGCAAAAATGAGCTATGGTTAAAACAATCACTAGCAGGCTAAAACTGCTACTTCAAATTAAATGAGATTTTAACATTGTACTTGCTTGCTTATGCACAGACATGTCTAGTGCTTTCCCCAATTTACAAATCACATCCAAATTCAAAGCCATATAACTGATGTCACATCAAAATTGTAGTTCTTTTTGTCTCATCACTTCTTGCTAAGATGAATCACATTGTGATTAACCACCATACAAAAACATCATGGAAATGTGAATAAAAAGGATCTCTTTAGAAAACAAACCCTCGCTGTTGTTCTGTTGTTTTATATATAGTGCTGAATTCTACTTCAAAAATTTCCCTTCAGAGAACAGATCTCAGTAACCAAGATCTTTCTTTATTTATTTTTTTCTTTTACTGTGGTTACTCTTCATCTCAGACATTTTAGTACATGCAAAATATTTCATTAAGAATAAATAGTAACCAAGTAGATAGCAGACCATAAAATCCTGTGAAATAAGGTCTTGGTTCTTTGTTTCTTATAACACTGAACTGCTTTTCTTTTCTTTCTAGCTTCCTATGAAGGAACTTTTCTAACAGTCTCTACAAAGCCATCAGGTATAGAGGCTATTCTTTCAACAACTTGGAGATGTCTCAAATTCACTAGCCCTTGTTCTCATGGGATATTTCAACCTACCAGTTATA
>JANHFX010020753.1:39534-65157 GCA_027560015.1 Chloroceryle amazona | reverse complement strand
TTTGGAGAGTCCCTTGGGAAGCAGCCCTCAGAAGCAAAGGGGCCCAAGAAGGCTGGGCTTACTTTAAGAATGAAATTCTGAAGGCACAGGAGCAGGCTGTCCCTATGTGCTAAAAAATGATTCAGTGGGGAAGAAGACCAGCCTAGCTGAGCAGGGAGCTCATGCAGGAATTCAGGAAAAAAAAAAAAAAAAAAAGAGTGTGAAGGGACTGAAGGGAAAGTCTTATGAGGAGAGGCTGAGGACGCTGGGGTTGTTCAGCCTGGAGGAGACTCATGGGGGACCTTATCACTCTCTACAACTACCTGAAGGGAAGCTGTAGTCAGGTGGAGGTTGGGCTCTTCTCCCAGGCAGCTGGTGACAGGACGAGAGGGCACAGCCTGAAGCTACGCCAGGGGAGGTTTAGGTTGGATATTAGGAAGAACATCTTCCTGGAAAGGGTGATTAGACATTGGAATGGACTGCCCAGGGACGTGGAGGAGTCACCATCCCTGAAGGTGTTTAAGGAAAGATTGGATGTGGTGCTTAGTGACAAGGTCTAGATGATGTCATGTTGTTGGGTCATAGGCTGGACTTGATCATCTTGGAGGTCTATTCCAGCCTCAGTGATTCTGTGAATTTCTAAACAAGCAGCTGGGGGGTTTTTTTATTATAAATAGAACTAAATCATACAGAAGGTCTTAAGTGACAGTCATTCTACTTTTTTTTTTTTTAAAACAAATTTTCCCATCTTCCAAGCCTCATAAAAAAAAACAACAATCCAAAACACTGGATTTCATCTTCCCTAATTGCTTCCATGCACTGCTTCTTCCTGGATCTGAAAATCTGCCCTGTCAGCAGCAAATCTAGAATATTTGTCCTCAGCCAACGCCACTGTTCCTGTTCCATTTCCCAGAGTCCTGCCCCACTGCCAGACATCAACCTCACAGTTCCAAGGCCAGTTAGTTCTTCTGATGTTTCCAAAACCACAAGTAGCAAATTCAGCCTCCTCTTTTTAAAACATCAAATCTTTTGGGAAGCCAATTTAATGCAGGACATTAAGTAAACTGTTGCTGTCATTAGTGCAAATGTCAAGTTCATTATAGCAGATGTTTCAGCTGAAGATTGCTACACATTAAAATCTCAAAACAAATGTGCATTCACCATTTGATTTAGTGTGTCTGTTTCCACACTTTCAAGAGTAAGCCAGAAGCACCTCGGGGTGTCACTGCCCTGTCCTTATATAGCAGGAGCAGTTTTCTGGCTGGGACGCTCCTGAAATACATCCCGTCCCCAGCCTGCTGAGGACTGCTTTTTCAGTGTTTGGACATGTGAGATGTTGGGAAATTAAAATATGTAAAGGCTACTGCTAAATGCTGTTACAGATTGAAAGGAGCTTGGCAATAATAATAACAACTTCTCCCATACTGCACTTGCTCTTCATTTGGAGGAACTAGGCGGAATGATTCTAATAAATTATTTTGCTTTCTACGAGCATTTCAGTCTTGAAATGGACCTGTTTTCAGTGTCTTCACACAGAGAATAGTAGGTGAAGTCTATTAGTAGGACTACTAATTTCTGAGGCTCTTGCAATTTTCTAACCAAATCTAGAGCACAAAATACATTCCTGCCTTTCAGGCCTAAAGTAATTTGCTGTAATACTAAATGCCAATAATAATTTAAAACAGAGACAGAACAATCTGCATCTCAAAAAATAAAAAAAAAAAAAAAAAAAAATAAGGGGTAGGTTTTGAAAAGCAGCTTCTAAACAACCTTCCTAAGATTATAAACCAGTTTTTTCCACAGCAGTCTTGTTTTGATTTATAGCAATTTAGACACTGCAGCTGAAACTCTTCTAAAAGTAGTAACAACTGTCTGAAACAGATTAACCAAAAAAACTCTAGATGACCATAAGGAAGCCACACTACAGGATATCCCTCAATCCTATATACGGCACGGTATATGGGAGTCAGACAAATACTGCTTCAGACAGCAAAAGGCTTTGTCATAGCTTTATCCCCATGTATCTGTAAGGTTTGTTCTTTTGTGCTTAAAATACCCCTGAACATGCCAGCCAGAAACCACTTCACACAACAATCAAACACGGAGTATTTTTCATCTCAAGATGAAAGAGTTCCATGGAAGAGGAACCTACACATGACAATGAAACAAACATTTATAAACAAAATGTGACTCAGTATCAAACACACGCTCACAGAAAAAGACTAAAGAAAGAAGCACCAGTGGCATAAGGAAAGATAACAGAAAGAAGCTGTAATTTATAGGCATGGATACCAGAGTTAAAGCAATGGTTGAAAAGCACTTAAATAAAAAAATCTTAGCAATTTCATGTAACAGATAATTTCAGCTTAATGAATAAAAAAGGTCTGTAAAGTCTTGCAAACATTCTTGCAAAAGTCTGAACATGTAATTTGCTCGTGAGACCAGCCTCACATGTAGGTCCATGCTCTTGCAGATCCAGTTGCAGCATCCTAGCAGCTGAGAAGTGGACATAGTTTCTTGCTATTTGACACTTAACAGTCTCACTGTTGTCAACTGTATACTTAATTGTTTCTGTTCTGCTAAATCTATTACATTGTCTTCACACTATCACTAAAATTTTCTTCAATCAGTGATTTTTTCATGCAATAATCCAATAAAACCATGTACTTTACATTTAGCAGCATAAATTGCAAAATTAATTCATCCAGTCAGGACTTTAATATATACAGTTTAGCTCTGGGAAAGCAAGAAAGCGTGGCTGAATTTTCTTTTTACAAGGTGTATGCTTTTATGCCACCGTAAAAGAATAAACTAATTTTATTTTCATAACTGAAAACAAGTTCTCAATTGAGCAGCTTTCATCAAGGCAGCACATCTAACAAAAATAATTATCAATGGAAATAAATTTACTATATAATCCAATGTTTTTTTTTTCCCTGAACTACTCTAACATTTCTCACTTTATAGCTCTGTGAACATATACTTCTCATGAGAGAAAAAATTCCCATTTCCTTTTTTTGTGCTACAGAGATGGTCTGCAAAGAATAAATACTCATTGGGGATTTTTTATTGTTTCTGATAGAGATGGGTTTGTCTGGAAATTGCTCAAATTCCACTGTTTTGTTGGTTTTTTTTCCCTAACAGTAGAGAGTCCTTTTGACCTGTTCATTCATTCCCTAGAAATCACAACTGATTTACTTTAGATACTGAAACTCCTTAAGCCATACTAATAATAATAAAACTCAGAAAAATAAATACTTGAACACTACTCATTTGAATAGAAAATTCTGAAGTTGTTCTGAAAAACAAAATGGAAGGGGAAAAACTCAGAAGTATATGAAAGATCACCTGGGAGGAATCGCTTCTACCATCCTGCTGGAAGTCATTACCATCGATTCAAAGGGCTGGTACATTAAGGACTAGATTAATATCCCACATCAGGACTGGGTCTTTTATTCCCAAGGGCAAGGGAAGAAAAGCACAGAAGAGAAGCTTTTAAATGGATCCTTAATGGATCTTAGGGTACAAAAAGCATATATTCTCCATGTATAGGTGTTACCTTTGACACAGCTGTTAATGTACTTTGTGAGAAGCTGCAGAGAAGCTGCACCATGATCAGTAATGCAGAATAGCAAAGCTGTATGAAAGGGGGAGACTGATGACAACGCATACTACACTGAAAATCTGGATTTACCTAGTGGAAACATCCCTGCTATTAATCAAGTCTTTCCTGACTACTGGTAAGAGTAGTCTAGTCCCTAAAGTCCTCCAGCTCCTGCACTGTAAAACAAAAGTAGAGTTCTTCACCTTAAGTGAAGAAGGTGGCTTTTTAGCCTTTTAACATCAAGTGGCAAGGAACTAGATATCGAAAATGTCTTGGTCAGATGGCAGTAGCATAATCAGACAGCATCTTTACACTGTGTAGAGCACTATCAGAGTAGACACCTGAAAAACAGTTTTATCAAAATCTCTAGGGTATTAAAAATACATTTAACAGGAAAATTGAAACAGAAAACCGAATCCCTGTTGGTGTCGAGGCATATTAGTAGGCATGAGTCCTGGGAAGTGACTCTTCCAGTGACATCCAAGCATGCCATTAATGATGAAGTAGTTCAAATTAACTCAAGGTAATATCACTAAAGCGAAAATATAAAAAAATAACAATAACACTAAAGCTAAACAAATACTAACTAAAAAAGCTCTTGTTCAAATCATCATTTTGACTGAGTGGTCCAAGAAAGGCCCAATACATTACACATATTTAACATACACTAAATGGATATGGTGTATCTGCTATCTGTTTCACAAGTGAGTCTTTTACAGGTTTTCAGAGCAGAAACCAATCTTCCTTCAGAGGTCCTCCTGATGCACAGGGTGACAATCTGTAAACTTCCAAAAAATTATACTTAATTTTTTTTTAATGGGACTATATTCACCTTTCCTTCTCTCAGCAGCAGCTGTTGAGTAAGACCTTGTAATGAGCTACTCATACAAGGGCCTGCCAATGAAGCAAGCTCTCATGAGAAAGGAAAAGGGAAGGGGATGGCCAATGAATGACAGATGAACAGAATAATCATAATGAGACCTATTTAATTGGATTATTACTGTTTTAGATAGAAATTCAAGAGTAAATCCCCACAAGGTTGTTGGTTAATGAAGAAAAGGGGTTTAAATTGTGTGTTAATATTGTTCATAAAGCCTGCACAGACAGCTCAGGCAAATACAAGTGGTGAGAGTTTCAAAGTCAATTTGTTTGAAGTGTCTCAGGCAACAGACAATGGGGCCAGCTAATTTGCATGGGAAGGAAGAGCAGTCAAGGCAGAAAAGAGATTCCTCAGCAGTAAAGGAGGACTACAGTTGCAGGAGACTTGCCATCAACTTGCACTCCCTAGTCATATGAAAGGCTTCCATAAGGGAAGTGTGGAGCAACCTTTTATTATACACCATTTTACATCCTAAATGAACTTCCTTCCATGAAGATGGTGAATATGGAATCCTATTTCTAGGAATTAACGTGGCTTCCTAAGAGGCTACGGAATCAACAGGGAGTGAGGAAAAAAGCTTCTTATTCTTCTCACCAGTGTTAAGGTTACAAATTGTTCAAGGCTCCAGGGATTTATTCCTTTAGAGAACAATACAGGAATAAGAATCAAATTCTGGCCTCTCTTGTAATAACAAAATGCAGTAATCACAGGCCCATCGATGCAATAACACAGAACAGATAGATAATGGAATTGATAATAGATAATTGGGACAGAAAATGGAAATTGTGATGTGTGCTAGAGCAGCTTTGAAGTACATTAAAAATAGTACAATTATTTTAGAAAGAACAAGAAAAAGTCAAATACTGAGAACTGAAGCACTCAGTAAAGCAAAACAAAATAGGATCTCCATAATTCATAAAATGACAATAAAATGCTAAAAAAGAATGGAATAATACTTACAGAAGAAATATTAATATAATAAATCAAATACTATTGAGAAGAAACTGAATTTAACTGAGATAATACAGACAAACAGGTAGCTCAGCAAGTGGCTTGAATATCATCCTATCCCCTAGCAGAACTCTTAAAAACTGGAAAAATCCCATGGATTCTTTTTTTAGAACAGTTTTGCAGGCAATGTAGTTTTCTTTTCAAGTTTAAATTTGTGTGAGACAATCAGGAAAGAAGAAACTATTTGATATTACTAATGCCTGTACTTCAAATCCGGGGAGCACTCTTGTAACTCAGAAACTTGATCATGAGCAACTTGGCTTTCTTTTTCTCATGGAAAGAAGAAATGGATTCCAAGTAGAATACTCTGAACTAGAGAATAAAGGTGGAGAACAAAACAGGACAGTTTAAATTGGAATAGCCTGGAAAGCAGACTGTGGCAATTTTCCCATAGCTGTTTCTCCATCCCTTATTTCTGAAGCTGAAGTTTTATTCATTGGAAGCCTTCCTGAAGCTCATACTTGTAGTACCTTGGGCACAGGACACAACTATCTTTTTCCTCTCACCTAACATACCATACTCAGACGGTAGCTGTAGATATCATTAAGCTGTTTGTTGGTTGAGAAGGTCCTAACTGATGTGAAAAAAACAGGATGCTGCTCTATGTTCTCAACACATGAAGATGCTTAGTGACAGTCACCACATATTTGAGTCATATTGTAAAGAAGGAGTGCTAGACCTTGAAATCAGCACGATACATGTGTGCTGACCTGCAAGATAACACATCCGCTAAACTGTAGAATTCGATATGTAATACCAAAATCTTGCAAGAAAAGGGAAAGTCATTATGAAAATAAGCAGATTACTGTCAAAAGACTTTTTGCTTAAAATGTATTTGGATATTGTGCATGGTTTGTATAATAGCACTTTTGCACACATTAGAATTTTTTACTGTTTTACTGGGGAACACTAAGGAATACTTTTCTATTCCTGACATTTGCTAATAAATAAGAAGTAATTGATACTAATCAGCATTAATACCTGCTATTAGAAATCACAGACTAAATAACAGCATTATGCCATACAGCCAACAGCCAAGACTGTTAAAGCATTCAGCTCTTAGGAAAAAAATAGTTTCTCTATGTATACTTGCCTAATGATTGTTTAATGGGGGATAGTTTATGCTGAATCTAAAAGTACACAACTTCATAATTATTTAATATAAACACATTTATTGTGACAAACTGGCAATGTATTTGCCAGAAATTCATATACTGTAGGGACAAGGAGAACAAAGAGGGCATAAGAACAGCAACTGCCTTAGGACTGGCCATGCTGAAGTGGGAAGAGACATCAGAGAGAATGAAATCCTCTGCTGAAGCAAACCTGAAGAATGAGGGCCCAGAGAAGAGAGGCAATGTGAGCTCCAGAGACCAGAGCTTAGTGGAGGAATTTCTAAGAGCTAATTCTACTCAAGTGGGCCTAAGTGCATCCAGTATAGCCCCAGTAAAATCATCTTAATCTATTTTTGGCTCTTGCATTTAGTTATCTACTTAAAAGAACAAGAGCACTTATTAGCTTACTAAAAATTTAACTTATGTTTTGCCTTCCTGGGCCTGGGGATTGAAGTGTGCAGAATATTTCTTTTCAGTAAAGCAGAGAGTATACACATATGTGCCCCTGCTTGTTTTGAAAGAAAACACAGCATTTGGTGAGGGGAAAAATTACTCTTTTCCTTTTTTGATTACTGTGTTTCTTCTATTGATTGAAAGGGGAATAAGCACTGGAGAGAAGTTATTTAGGAAGTGAGATTTTAATACCAGATAAAGAGAATAATGCTCCTTGTAAATGAGTATCAAAATGAAATCCTACTTTAGTTATTTTTAATTAGCAGAGGACATGTTTTAAGAGTGATCACTATATGCCAATGAAGTGTCTGAAAGAAGCAGATATCTACTGTTACCTTATTAAGAAATGCTGCAGCATAGGATTTCTTTTTTTTTTCCCTGGATTTAACAATGAAGAATCTGAATGAGATCACAGAAAGGAGCATGATTTTCAGTTATTTTCCATCTTTCCTATCACTTTCAATTCAAAGCTTAGTTTGGTCTTTCTGACAGATCCTGAGCTTTAGTATTTTGCTCTAAGGATTCAAAATTTGATAATACAGCCTGAGAGTTTATCTGCTAGGAAAAATTCTACCAAATAAGCTAATAGCAAGTCAAATTCCCACATGAATCTTTTTATTCAGGCTTCTAACGTTTTATAGTTAAGTTTCAACCATCTCAAAAATGAGACAAGAAAAACCCAACTGACATTTTCTAACACTGGTATAAGACTATCCACTTAAGATGTGGCAGTAATGGGTGTGATACCTGTTAAATTCTACTGAATTAAAAATCACATCCAAGTATAAATTAATATCTAAGTAGGTATTTCTTTTCTTGATATGCTTAACTGCCCAAGTTTGGCAGTAGGATTTAACAAATATGACTTTTTTTTTCTGCAGAGAAATACCCAATGGAGACTATACCAGATGTGTTCAGTGACTTGGGAATATTTAATAATAATTAAAAAAAAACCCAAAACAACAAAACCAAAAAGAACCACAAAACCAACCAAACATTTTGAGAAGGACTGAGCAGGACTTTTCAGTTGTTTCCAAAAAGACACTTTAATATTTTGACATGAAGGATCCTGTTTCCTAACCTGAATAGACACACAAAGCTGTCACAAGGAGTGACATACATTTATCTGAAAAAATGGCATCCAGATAAAACCTATGGTATGAATCTTGCCTCAGAACTTAATATTACAATAGCTTTTCACAGATTTTATAGGTTCTTTAAAGAATGCCGAAAGATTTTTTGTTCTTCATATTGGCTCCTGTCAATGAACTGAGGTAAAGAAGTCACCCAGCACTTTCAATGTAGCATCTCCAGAAGCTGAGGAAGTAAAATAAATAGTGTAAATTACACAAATATTTTGCCCATTCAGAGTTGATATAAACAAGTTCAATGAATTAGTAACTAATTGAAAAGTAATACATCATATGCTAAAAGTGAAGATAGGATGTAGTATGAACAGTTGAAGAGTTTCTTTGTGTGGAGGGGTTTGGATTATGGAACAAGTAACTTCAGCCAGCAGTTTAGCTGAAGTTTATTAGTTCAGGAAAGAGTTAGCATTAAATATGCAGCAACATATTATATTTTTGTTTGTTTGTAATAGAGACATACTGATCTCATTTATAGTTCATAAATTTCACTGTTTTCTGAACTAGTCTTTTCCTGGCATTTACCAAGTCTGTGTTCTTATGCATTACAAGTTTGTGGCAAAACATGCTAAAATATTATTAGCTTGCAGTACCCTGAATTTGGCTAAAATAACACCTTTTATGTTCAGGAACTGTCAACTAATTTGGAGTTTTATTTGGAAAAAAATGACCTTTCAAGATAAATATGCACACATTTTTGCCTGATTAATTCTATTTAAAGCTATTTGAAATTCATTAAATTAAAATTTATTTTGAATTTTATGCTTGTTGTTAGAACGCAAAATATACTATCAGCTATTACACACTTGACATTCTAAAGGCAATCACTCTATCATCAAAAATGTGATAAATCAGGGCATGGGTTGAGTTGTTTTTTTTCCTCTCTGCACCTCCAGCAACAGTTATCTCCACAAGATAAAAATATAAGAGCTTCCTAGGATTTTCAGGGCATGAGAAGGAGATGCCACTATGCCATGATGACTTTTTGCTCTTCTGGTATGACAAAACCACTTGCTGCCTGATGGCTTAGCTGTTAGGGACTTAGAATTCCAGATATTCCTATATTATTCTGTATCTGGATACATTTATTTTGAACAATTGCTCTATTCTGTTAAAATTATATTTCAAAGAAATATTTGGCATATATAGCTGTTCCCAGATAATTCCATGTTACTTAAGTCTGGAGAATACAGAGATTTCCTTCATTTGGTGCTCAGCTTTGAAATAAACCTTAGAATAAGACAGCGTTACATTCTATAGCTTGATTCCATGTTGTCTCGTCTTCAAAACTGTTAGCAACTGAAAATCAGCTTAAAATGGTAGGATGAGGAAATGATTGCTTCCAATTTCAAGCAACGCAGCTCCTACTTAAAAGCTTTGGTTTTGCTGCTCATCTAGTATTTGAACACCATTAGTTTCTGAAACTTGAAAAGAATCCAAATTGAAACTAAGCTTGATATTATGAGAACCTGTAATACCTAAGAAACCTTAAAACCAGAACACTTTATGAATAATAATATGAAATATCCTACTTTTTTTTTTCTCATGTTTATACTTCTGTTAAAACCAGAGGAAACAGTTACCTTAAAGAATGCTGACTAAAATCGGCTCCTAATCCATAGTGTTTATTTTGCAAAGGGATCCGCTATGTGAGACTTCACAGAATCGTAGTATGGTTTGGGTGGGAAAGGACCTTAAAGATCATCTGGTTCCAACTTCCCTCCATAGGCAGTGACATCCCCCACTAGACCAGGTTTCTCAAAGCCCCATCCAACCTGGCTTTGAACACTGCCAGGGAGGGGGTGTCATGGCGGCACCCACAAAACAAACAGCAGCCACTCTCCAAAGTGGGGGTTTATTGCAACCAAACTCACCCAGCACTTCTGACCAAATGCAGGTTCGGCTGTCTGTTGGGAATTAACTACTGCACAGCTAATTCCTAAACCTTAAAGAAAGGCGAACCAAAATGGGCCCACCCCCACTCATGCCCCAATCGAGCTGCAGGACCTCGCACTTGGCCTTTTTGAACCGCATGAGGTTTGCAATAGCCCACCTCTCAAGCCAATAAAATTAGAGTATTAACTTTTTAAAAATTTTTGCTTAAACTAGTTAGCATTGTTTATGCCCTCCTTCAAAGTCTGCAGGCAGAGTTCATTCATAAACAGGGCATCAATTTCTTCCCAGGTTATTTTGGTTTTCTACAGTTAATGTGATCCAAGTGTTCATCACAAGTCACATATTTGCCTTCTCTATCTTTTTCAGTTCTACAGGAACTTCCTAGCAAAAATATATGATCACACAATTTCCACCATTTTGGAAAGTATTTTGTCAACACTGATTGAGATCCCCAAATTATGCAAAATCTGAAAAATATGCAAGAGATATACTTAAAATAAATACTTACTGTGAATAAAAAGATCAGTAATAGCTAATAACTTGCAATGAAAGTTCCATCCCAAATCATCCAAATACCTACATCAGGGCAAATGAAACAGTGTTTTAGAGCTAACTTTCTACTGAGAGCTAGAGTCACTAGAAGTCATATGTACATTGTCTGTTCAAGAGGTGCAGACTATACAGGATGTAAAAATTGCTTATGGTTATGAAATTTGCTAAAGTGCCTTAAAACACAAAAGAACTACACACCACAATGCTCAGAAAATTATGTTCTATATAGTACCTGAACACACAGGTACATCATTTTGAATGCATTGCATCGAAGCGTTACCACCTATAGTAGTTATATGAAACAGAACCAATCACATCTGCAGTTGCAATTAAATCACTATCATACATTACTGCGCCAATCTACTTTTCTGAAACATTTTGTAATAAGATTTTCAGTCAGTTTTCTTAATGTGCAAGTAAAGACTCACAGTTATTTCTCCATGGAAATCCTTGATGTTCATAAGATAGGGCAGACAGAAAATACAGGGTTGGGATAAGCAGAATCTGCTATAAAGCACAACAGTCCAAATGTAACTTTGAATTCTAAAAATAACAAGAGTGGCCTTTCTGGCAATGGCAGGAAAAATGGTTTAAGTACAGATTAAGTCGTTCTAGCTTTCATATTTATGTTGAGTTTCACAAATGCTTATGGGCACATGCAGTTATTTTGAAAAAGGTCACATCTACACAGAACGTTTGAGCTGATTTAGCAAGTTATACACTGTTGATTAAAATACTTTGGAAATCTCTTTCTAAAAATCAACAACTGAACCTTTAATACAACCACTCTACAATAGACATCACCTAGAACATTAAACTATGCCTTACATATTTTTCAGGCCTGTTTTTCTCAGTTTGTAATATGAGGGAAGTTGACAGAACTTCCCTTCAGCAATTATTATTAAATGATTGTTAATTTGTACTATCATATATGTACAGCCTGCAGCAGGCATCTTAATGCATACCATCATCAGTAATGCAAGCTTTTGCTTTCCAGTTCTTCCTTTATTGTTCCAAGACTAACAGCTGAAAATAAATGGAGGGTAAGCTTTGGTTATTACACTGACATAACGTATGATAAAAACACACATCTTCCACTAAGAAGGAAGCCTGCTGTAGGCAGCAGGTAAGAACATAGCACCTCAGTTCTTCCACAGAACATTCAGTTTAAAACACAAATATTGATCTAAATGCAGAATTTGACTTATCTTACATAAGTGTAACCACAGAATTTCTGAGTCTGGAAGAGACCTCCAAGATCATCAAGTCCATAATTGCAGAAGAGATAAAGTATAGAATAACAAAACCATCAAAGCCTGTAGTTCTAAATGAAAGCTTATGCTAGTTGATTGATTCAACTTCTTGCAAGTTTTTTGCAAAAAGAATGCAAGTTTGGCTTGTACTCATTCAGCACCAGGGTAGGAAGTCTCCAAAAAGCTGGTCTGTGAGACCTCAGATCATCAGCTTGAACTCTGCACTGCATGAAATCTCATTGACTAAAGCAAAAATATTTGAGATCAATAACAAAAAAAAAAATTAAATTCTGAATAAGAAGTGAATAAGCAGTGTGTCCAGGAAGGGTACTGTTTCTTACACAGTCAACATATCTTGACTGCATAAGAAGGAATCCCTAATATAGTCTGTGTAACAGTTGACTAAAACAGAAAAGCAGCAATGTTGGCAGATTGCACTGTAAGTGATTATTTGGACTCCTGACAGCAAGTTGTAGTACCACTTGATGCTCAAATCCTGCAGTTCACATTCCAGGATGAAAGGATGGAAATTAGCACAATCTTGTATATTGAAATCACATGGATGTAACATTATTACAATAAAAAAAGGACAAAAATTAGTCAGTATAAATAAATTTCTATCAGAAATGTAAGTGCATGTCACAAGCTCTTCCTGACTTACACAGGAAACGTATCAGCCTGACATAGCCAAATAAGCCATTTCTTTAAATTCCATTTTTCTCAAGAAAATTGAAATCATAGAATCATAGAATGGGATGGGACCTCTAGAGGTCATCTGGACAAACATCCCTACACAAGTAGGGACATATCTGCAGGTTGCTCAGAGCCCCATCAAGCCTGACATTGAATGACTCCAGGGATGGGGCCTCCACCACCTCTCTGGGCAGTCCATTCCAGTGATGTCACCCTCATATTAGAGAACTTTTTTCTCATATCCAGTCTAAATCTATTCGTTCCTAGCTTAAAGCCATTGTTCCTTGTCCTATCGTTACAAACCCTTTTGAATAGACCTTCCCCCCACCTTCATGTAGGCACTCTTCAGGTAGTGGAAGGTCACTATAAGGTCCCCCCAGAGTCTTCTCTTCTCCAGACTGAACAGCCCCAACTCCATCATCCTGCCTTCATATGAGAGATATAATATATATAAATACATATGTATGTTATTATAAAATATATATAGTAATAATATAAATAGTCTCCCTCCGAATAACACAAAGTTACAGAACTCTCGTGCCATTGCTGGTATTCACTTTTAGAAATGTCAGCATGCCAATGCCAATATAAAAAGGACTGAACGAAGCTACTAAAAGGAGATTTCAAAGTGAGCAGTGACAAAACAAACCTCAAAAGTGAACTGCATCTTTCTTTCATTTTAGAAAAGGTTATTTCTCTCTCAAATTCTCTCTTCTCTAAACTCTAATGCAACTTCTCTCATGTAAGCAGCACTACAAACCCTGGTGTCTCTGGCACAGTACAAGCTTAAAACTGCAGATACTGGCCTTACTGTGAGCATGTGTATATCCTGCAGCACTATTAGTATTCTTTGCTGCTAGAAAAAAATTTATCTTTAACAATAAATACATGGTACACCACACTAAATTACCTTACAATGGAAGCAGCATAGCTCCTAATGCAGTGAAACAACAGAACACTTGCAAGTATCCATAAATGTGAACAAAGTGAACTCTCTCTCCAGTTCTATTTTTCATTTATTTATTGATAGCATTTTCCCAGTATTTCTATAGCCCATGGGGGCCTTGCAAAGTCAATCCTTCATTTCAATAGAAAAATAATATTTCTGAGAGATCTGAATTATGTCAGGAGATAAACAGTTCTCAGACTACTTTATAACTGACACGTACACACCCGGAAACGCAAGGAGATTAAATCCTGTGGCTACTCGAGGTATGAACCCATTCTGTGTCAATCTTCCTCCATTTGTTTCTGGAGACTGACACTGTGCAACTGCTCAACAGTCAGAAATGCATCAATCCTTCAGAGAAACAAGAGAGAGAACTTTCATTTGCATTCACTTAAATAGATGAGATCAGCAATGAAATCCATCGGAAATGAACACTTCTGGGGATGCTGCTTTTATTACCTCTGCAGTGATAAAGGATGGCATTTACAGAATGGTCCTCTGAAAAGCAAGTGCACAAATCATTGCAGGCATATAGTGTTGGTACTAATACTGTTACGTGTTACTGCATCCAGCTTCTCCACTCTTCTGAAATCAGAAGTAGAGCTCATACCAATAATTTATAATAAGGCTAAGTGCTTACCTGGCTGAGTAGTGCTTATATGGCAAACTTTTCTGGTTGGAAATATATTCCACCAAATCAATAATTACCAGTTCAACTTCTCCAAATCTTGTTTCCTATAATGTATTTAGAACAGCATGCGATCCTGCATTGCATAATTCTTCAGTTGCCTTGCTGGATTATAGGATGAGAATTCCCAGTATCTATGTTCATTCTAAATAGTAATAGTGAATATGCTGAGCAAGTTTAAGTTTAATATTTTGTTTGAATTTATTGTTGAGGTAATGCATTCACCGCATAGCTCAAGTCAGGTAAATAAACTGGAGTATTTCCTAAATTTGTTTCCCAGACATGTCTTTCATGGATTACTGCTCTTCAGTTTGGATCTTTTTTTTTTTTTTTAATTTCTTTAAACATGTACTGAATAAACTGCGAATCTTCTTAATTAAAAACATAAAAATAAAAATCACCATTTTGCAAGGGAGAATCTTTAGTCTTATCTGATGATATCCTGAAGGAATCACTTGGGTCTGGTGACCCCCTAAGTGGATCTATCACTTAAGGTGCTTTCTGTAGTGCAATCACACCTCTTTTGAAGGCAATAACATATTCATTTCTGTCAGGACTTGAATGTAATTCTTTATATTCTCCCCAAGTAGCTTGGCATTGCAAATTACGTTAACACACTGAAAATTTCCTATTCCACTAGTTATTGTATTTTTTAAAAATGTTGGCTTACAAGTGGTTGCCGTCAATTCAGATGCTTTTGCAATCCATTCCTTGGGCCTCCTTGCTTTTGCAGTTCCCTCTAGTATATCTTAGCATTCACCTTATCTCTTGCTTTCTTGATGGGTAGGACAACCCCAGATGCATCATGAATCCTGATGTATGATTGATTCTCCTTTGAGTGCTCATTTAATCTCCCTCACATTTAGTAAATGTCATATAATTAATTGAGTGTAACTCTCTGTCTAAACTTTCAGGTCTACCTGAACCCTTTTCATCTGAAATTCACACAATCCTTCTAGCCTTCTGATAGACTTGAAATGTTTACATCATCATGGTATATATTTCTACCTATATCTTTTCTTCCCCTTGTTATTCTGCTGCATTCCTCTATTCCTGTGTTTGTCACAGTGATAGCCCAAAAATTATCAAATTATTTTTAGAAAACTAACAAAAGTTTCCACAACTACTCACCACAAAGAAACAAAAATTACATAAAGTATTATATTAAATTTCCAGTTTCATAAAGCTGAGTATCTTAGTACATTCAGAAGAAATACACTACAGTTTTCACTATTAATAAAGAAAAAGGGAACACTTTCTCAACGAATAAGGTCTCCAATTACATCTATCCAATTGGTCCTTTTAATTTATTTATTGCTATTTATGGTCATTGAGACATTTTTGCTATAAAATTCTGACAGTAGAAACATAACAATGTTTTAAAATTGCACTGATTCTTCCTTTCCTGAAGCTGAGGTACTTTAAATTATGTGTGCTTAAGCTGTAGTAATAAACACACTGCTGTAAGATAAATGGTAAACAAAGAACCCAAATCGCTGTCTAGGGTAATGAAAATAAGTCAGGAATAAGGTTATATGATGTTGGTTAAAGAAGAAAGTAGCTATTATTTTCTGTACTTAAATATACTTGTATACATTTATCTGGTTTGTACTCACAATATTCTGAATACACCAATGACACAAGGAATGATTTGACACAAATGACATATTAAGAGATTCATATGTTGAAGATGCTAAGGTAGTACAGTAAAAATATTTTATAGGATAATTTGGAATGTGCTGTATAAGAAACAAATCACAAAGTAAGAGGTCTGGTATATCACACATAGTAAATATATGACAATAAAACTTTTATCTGTTTCCATCTTGCTATTTTATGTCAGTTAATAGGGAAAAACTGTATTAGAAATGTTTTTGAAGTTTAAAGATGTTTCATTATTGGCATCTTTTTGTAATACAGCAACTGTGGTTTCACATGCACGTCTCTTAATGAGAAGTGTAACCTTATCAAACAAAAAAAATGCCAACACTTACATACCTTTTCAAAATTAACTAAAATAAGACAATAATCTTTTATACATCACCACATATATAGAGACAAAATGATATGAAGATATGCATGAAGTCCAACATCTCATAAGAGGGCCTGGCTGTTTTCCTGACAGGAACACAGCTGTCTGAGATGCGACAATTCTGCCCAGATTTCCCACAAGGCCTCCTCCAAGAGCCACAGATTACCCTGTACCTCTATAGCCCCTTCAGATCTGTCAGCTTCTTGGTTAGACATGAGAAGATCAGAAAATAAGGAAGTTGACAGTTTGTACAGAAGTACATCATCTAATAAGTCACAGAAACTGTAAGTAGAAGAAAATGTCAACTCATTGGCAGATAAGCAAATCTGCCAGGCAACTCAGAATTCTCATTCCCTCTCCCCCTTTATTTCATAGGCTGGGAAAAGGAAGTATCAGAAATAACAGTTAGTTTCCTAAGCTTGTGTAGCACTGCCATGGGCAACAGATGTTGGATGGAAATAGGATTTCAAAGAATTGGAATGGATTGGGAGAGGCAGAAATGGAAGCAGGAAAATTGACTTGAACTTTGGGAAACTAATAAGAAACACAGTCCAAGTGAGAAAACACTTGATCAGTTCATTCAGGAACAGCAGTGGAAACCGGATTCAGAAGGAATGGGATTCACATCAATGGGAAAATGAGAGGGAGAGATAATAAGGTGAAGAATGATGGCCCATGGAAAATCAAATGGCATCACTTTCACTAAATCAATGGAGCTAATGTTTCACCTGAAGAAATGAAATAATCTGTTCTGTATATGAATAAAGTGAAAATTATTCAATTTGTGGAACAGGTACTTTTCCTGCTTTATTTTGTCTAAATGAGCAAGACAAAATTGTATTGCTCTGTTGTTCTGCTTATTAGTGACTTTTTTTTTTTAAACCACTTCACAATGATTTGTTCAACAGGCTTTCAGAGTTCATAAGAAAGCTTCTAGGAATTGTAAATTCTTTGGAGTTTGCTCCAGTGAAATTATATATAAGGAATTATATACCTACTTTTGCTTCTATAACTCCTAAAATAATTGTCTTCTTTCTCTTTAACCTTTTATTGGTGTTATTTTTTTCAAATGACTAATGTTACTTCCTCTCATGGGGCCTCTGCTGTCAAAATGCAACAACTGGGTTCTTTTGAATTATTTTTCTCCCTCACCCGTCCAATGAAAGCCACTCCTAATAGGAAAAATTCTGCAACTCGTAGAGTATGGAGATTCATCTGTGATGACAACTGTGTTCAGACATAAAACATTTAACTTTCTCTTCCACACTTTTAATTAAAATGAGTAAGAAAGCTTGAAAAACAAAAATAAAAGAAGAAAGAACCCCAAAGATAAACAGCTGCGTGATCTTGTTAAATAAGTAAAATTAAGACTAAAAGAAAGAATTTATAATTGCAAGGGACCACATTCCATCTTTCTATTGCGGAGGCATATTTTGTGTGTAACTTGCTATTTTAAAATATACTTCCAACTCTTAAGTTTCCATCTCTTCCTTTACATTTTTATCTTCCAGACACAAAATCCTCAATGTTACAGAATAATCCACAGATAATCTGTCCCAATTTCCCATTCCTCAATCCAGTATTTTCACTACGCAAAGTGTTAAATAAATCCTACTTTTGCTTGTTTTTTAACCCAATATAAATATTTGACAATGATTATTCTAGTTTAGTTACAAATTAGAAAATACATAATTTCTACAGATCCTTCCCTTTAAAAGTAGTCTACTGGAATAGTTAATACCATCTTTTTTACCTGGGGAAAAGGGAGGAAGAAGGAAGGAAATATCCCTCCTACCCTTTAACTTCTGCTAACTCAACTACAGTTTTTAGTAATGATGTGCAATATGCTAAACATTTTTTCACCAAAAAATTTAGAAAGGTGTTCACTGAAAGACATGGGCTGGCCTTTCTTTTACTGTCATGACTTAAAAACTCATCAGAAGTATTACTCTGACAACTACAGGGGTTTTTTTGCTTACACATTTTTCCTTCTGTAATCTAAAGCAGGATCCAAAATGAAAAAAATGGGCAGCGTTGTAAGCATATGAATAGGATTATATTCATGAATAAGAATAAATTCAAAAAATGTCTGTCTAATAAAAGTATTCAGGTAGAAAACAAAAGTACTTCTAATATTAGTGCAATTTTCAAGATAATTTCATTCTGAAACACTATATATGTCTTCAGAAGAACTACAGTGATTCGCCGGATGAGTTTCTTATCAACATATTGTATTTCGTGCAAATAGTATTGCAGTTTCTCTATCAGTCCCACACAAAGCAACTACTCTTTCAGGAAAGGATTTCTTAAAATTCACTTAGTGGCCTCAACATAGTGAATTTTAACTGCCTAAGAGAAATGAATTTTAACAAACAAACAAAAAAATTCATCTGCTGCCTGAACATGTTTTCACATATAAGAAAGTAATAAGAACCACAGATGGAATAGAAATTGATTCAATAGACTCCCGACTTACTGAAACTATCACAAAAGTGGAAACAAGCTCACAGTTAGAAATTTGAAAATTGTTCTAAAATGTCAATGCAGGTCATTCAGAAATATTATGAGTCATTAAGAGTCCTATAAGAATATTGGCACAAGCAACCCTATTCCAGGGAATCATGAACCAGATTTAGTGGACAATACAGAAGTCATCTAGGTTCCAACCCAGACACTTCTAGAAATTAAATACAGATATGTAGAAAGTGCACACGGCAGAAAGTTTGCAAAGAAAACCCTGTCACACTTCTTCCTTATGCATCAGCAGTTCAACTAAAACACATAAGAGATATGAGAAGAATCCCAAAGTTACCAGCAAAGTACAAGGCCATCCTAGATGCTGCAGCCCCATCAAACATGTCCCATTCATGTTCTGGAGTTAGCAAACTACTTGAAGAATTATTTTTTTTTTCTTATTTAGTTATAGGTAATTCTTTTTCATAATCTCCTACTTCCAGGAAAGACTTAATATAAAAAGAATTGGAAGACAATAAATTTAAAAGCAAAATGGAAATGTGCTACTGGGCTTGAAGATCTATTACTGCATTTAGATCTTGATCTGCCAGAACAATTAACAAGCAACATATCCTCTTAAACAGATAATCAGTAGACCTGAGCTGGCCCTGACTTAATTTCATACTAAATACAGCTACATGGTAATTTCCACATTCATTATGGGCACCACATAATACCACAAGGCACATTATAAGTCTTGGAAAAACATAATCAACATGTAGAGTCTCTGTTGTTACATACAGTGAGTGTGCAGCCATCAAAATGAAGAGTGAGAGGTGCTGTTACCGAATCATTTAGTCAAATCCATATTACCTGGCAACACTGATGGCATCTCTAGGCTTCCTTTGTTAAGGTACTACCCTGTAGCATTCTTCAGACAGCTTTTTCTGTTTTGAAGTACAATACACATTTCTTCCAGCTTTACAAGTAAGAAATGATCCACAGGTCGATCAAATATTGACCCAAATTACTGTTTTAAACTTGGACAAATAAAATAATTTTATTTCCTTGAATTTCATGTAGGATGATTGATTAGAGAGTAGGAAAGTTGCCATACATTTAGTTACACAAGGTCCTTCTTTGATAAAATGCAACATTCCATTGTTCAAATACCCATTTCTGCTAAAAAAAAGTTGTTCACTGATTTTAATGATAACCTATTTTCATAAATATGTAAAACATGAGAGACATAAACTGACACACATTTGTCAAAGGGTGCTCTCTCTGTCCTTGAGCTTTTCACACAGTAGCACTGGAAAGTGCTTTCAGTAGAAAGAGGTACCCTCTGGACTGACCTCTAATATTTACTATTCAGAAATCCATACACTACAAAACATACTCTTTCCAAACCACTGTCAAGTTGCAACATTCTAACACTACTTATAGCACCATTTCTCCCCTTACCACTTAGCTTTTCCCTCCCCTGTAGAGAGGATCATCTATGTGGTTGCACCATTACTTTGTACTCATTTTCAGTTATGCTCATCACCTCGCACACCAGTGTTTAACAGTACTTCTAATGATGTTTGTTTGTTCCTTGAATGTACGTATAAATAATCGTAGGAAAGCAGCTATATGGACCAATGCAGTCAAAGCCAAGTTCACATGAAGACTATGATCCGAGTCTTGAGCCTAAACTCCAGCCAAATGCAAGCTGATACTGGTTTAGGTGTCTCAGTGGAGCACGGTGCTAAAGCTAATAGGTCTTGCTACTAATCACATGCTTAGTCTTTCTGTGTTTCAAATAACTGTATTTTCTACACTTACCACATAGAAGAAACAGTGTGAAAAAGAAATGGTACCAGATTGGGAAACAGAAGATTTTGCTAGTGACTAAACAAGCTAAGCTACTGCTCACCATCACATTATTTGTCTGCCTTATTCATTTACAGTTTAAGCCATGCAAGGCAAGTGAATATCTGTTTGCAAAGAGCTTCTTCACACAAGGGATTTGAGTTCTCCAAGAAAGGGCAAGCATGTCCTAATATAATGCTGCTTCTATTAGCAGTCGGAAATTTCAAACTGTTTGCATTTAGCAATACTGTGTATCAATAAATATTACATGTTTTGCTTCCAGAAGGCTTGTTAACTAATTTTGCTGTTCTTTGAGGCAAGGACAATATTGTTATAAGAAGTCATCTCCGTTAAACACTTCTATGTTCCTGATACGCAGCTACCTCCTGTTTATTCCTTTGGTGACTGTTATAGTTCTGTTCTTCTTTCACCCATATGAATGCCACAGGAAGATCTTACCACTGTTCTCAGACACTCAGGACAGCCTTCTGAAAGAATTCTTATTTTGAGTATAGAATAATTAATTACTTCAATTCATTCCAAAGAGAACTGTAATCAGCAGGGAGCTCTTCATCATTCTTCAGAATACTTAGCACTTTTAAAGTGACACCATTTGCTGTGCTTTTAGGAAGCAGTTTATTGCTCTAATTCCTTCTTAAGAGATCCAAATTTCCAGGTCTAATTCTTCATCCAGTTATTACCAGTCTTTCCTTACCATGGCTCTAATTTCACTACGTGTCCATTAGTTACCAGCTATGATACTGATCTCCCCCGTGCACAGTAGAATCAGTGTCTAATCTTCCTTTCTTTTTTTTTTCAAGGACAAAACACTTATCTGAGGTACCAAATTAAATGTCTCCACACATATTTCAGTTCTTCCTACAGTTTCTTTTACTGCTGTTGTTGATATCAAATTGCTTATTTAAGATCTCAACTTGGCACTTTCTTTCTTAAAATAATTTCCGTTTAACATTTGTCCATTGCAGCTTCATTTCTTTTTTTCACAAGTTTCAGCTTCCATGTAATACTTTTCCTTCTCCCCAAACAGGAAAATAAATCTTTCACATTCTCAGTTAAATTTTGTATTACTGCCTAAGATCCTAAAGTGGCTGTCAAGCCAAATCTAGTTGTTCTGTGAGCTGTGAAACCAATCAAGTTTGCTATCCTGGAGTATTTCCTATATCCTTGACCCATACTCCTGCAATTACTGCAGCTTTTCCCGTGTCCTCTATAATCTCATTATCTGCAATACTATCAGTTCTCCTTCATGACCTCTAGATTCTCCCACAGTATCTTGAGCAATTAAGTTGAAAAGTAATTTATGAAAAATGGAAGGACAAAATGGTCTTACTAGAAATTCTATGTTAGCATAAACTGAAATAAAAGCATCAGCTGAATAGATACCTATGTTTAACTTTTCTTATTCTGCATGCAAATCCACAGGTCTATAAAACAAATGCTAGTTAATTTGCTCATATGTGATGTCATCTCTGAAATTACAGATGCAACAAACGCCAGTAGTTAGTATTTCACTAGGATTCAAGTTTTACTAGCATTTATCTGTTGCTAGTTTTTAATTTATCCTAGCAACAGATTCTGTATTGTAGCAAACAACAAACTTGGCTACAAGTGTGAAACTAACTCAAAATCTGTGTTTCATGCTGACATAACACGGCAGTAACACCAATACCTAATTCTAAGCAGTTCAGAAGCTTCTGACAGAACAACACAGATACCCAAATATAGCAGCTGCCAACTGACAACTTCCACAATTCACGATTTTATTTTTTTTATTCTTACATTTTCATACATATGTTTTCACAATAAGTGAAGCACATTTCTGCTTATCTGCTTATACCATGAATATCAGCATTAACATTATCCATGGGTGATGCACTGAAGACTGATAACAATTCACATTTCTATACCTTCTTTTGTGTGCTGAAACTCCCTAAACCCCTTTGCAAAGCAATAAATATCATAACCAAGGAGAAATAGTGATAGGTCATCAATACAGTAGTGACTTTCTGTACCCAGGCTTAGCCGACATTCTAAGTACAGCAATAGTTCTGAAACATGAGCGCAAATTAATCTGAAATAGTTGTGCCTGTGAGGGATCTTTGATATACTCACCTGCAGTACTACAGATTCCACCTGCAGTTCTTTGATAACACTGCAGGACAGCAGTGTTAATAAATCAGTACTTGCACTCCATCAAAAGGCCAGTAGGTTTCCCCCGAGTTCCCCAAATGTTTTAAATGTGTGATCTTATGCTAAGCTCTGGCTGAGTGACTGCCAAATCCACATACATGATAAACAAAAATATTTATAAAGCAACTGTGGCAGAACTCGTAATGGCAGCAAAAACAACAAGGAAGGGAAAGTTGAACCTGTCTTTCCATTCTTACTACTGCTCACCACAGATGAACACCCCTGTGCACTTACTGAAGTCAGCTAACGTTCAAGAGCTGAAATCCAGATAACTACTTACAGCTACTTTTCCACACTTCCTGCTCCTCTCTTAGCTTCACTCATTTATGAGTTCAATGGTTTGAAGCACACTTCTGTGGGCTTTCTGATCTGGAACCATCTCCCTAGCAGCATGTTCACTTGCATGCACATGCAGCAGCACATGAAGCAGCAGCAGCCCTGTAACTATCCTCCAGGGGTCACAATTTGGTTATGAATTCTATAAAATGTGATGACTGTGCAGACTGCTTTAGAGCAATTTATTCACATCCTTCTTCATTAAGATTCAAATGGAATAAGTAAGATAGAAATTGAACAGATAAAGAAATTGTGCATGGCTTGCTTCTGTAGTCAGTAAACATTTATTCACTAGGCACAGCTTTCCCTTGTGCGCTCTCTCATATTCTCTCTCTTCCCCTATCCCTCCTGCTTGCTGTTTTAATGCATAATTAAGAAGGTCAGAATTAATGAAGCAGTGTGGAGTAAAGTTCAAGGAATCCCCAGGCACTATTTTTTCTATTAGATCACAGACATGAACGTCAGATTGGCAGCATTAGAGGCAGAGGCTGTGTAGCTGGCAGGAGTCCAGAAGCAAAGCTACCAAGGGAGACTTACCTGCAGTGTCAAGTCATTGCTGAGCTCCCTCCCTGCAAAAATCACCCGCAGCTGGTCAGCTGGAACTCCCTGTCGCTGGGCAACCGCCTCCTTCAGCTGGAGGATGCTGGCGTCTGAAGCAACCTCCACAGGGAAGCCATGGCTGGAGTTGAACCTGACAAACACTGAACAAGAGCAGAACACCTTTTAAAGAGAGAATTTCTCATGATGTTTTTGTACTAGAGTGACTACAAGAGGCTTACTCTTCCATTTCAGGGAGCACGTACTATTTTCAGAGAAAAGTTATTAATACTGCAGTGTACCATTTCAAAACCCATCATGGAATTTGTGACCAATAAATAAAACACATGTGTTTCCCCTTGGTAGTGTTAGAAATAATAGGGAACAGTCATACTTAAAAGACACCCAGCTAGGCAGCTAAGATTTTGAGATTAGACCTAGCCTTAGCATGCATGGGGCACACACATTCTGTGCCCCTCTTGCTCTTCCCCACTGCCTATAACAAATAAATGCATGAAACTGAGGTATGCTTTAGAACCAAAAATACAATATTAAAAATGCAAGGGAAAACAATTGTTGTGCACCACCTTGTTACACAGTACAGCACAGTCATATAAACTGGTTTCCAACAGATAGAATTATACAGAAGCTAATGACGGAGAGAAAATGATATGATAACAGGAATGTTGGGGAGTGTTATATTACAGAATGGTCTTTTCAGAGTTCACTAAAATATCTGCAGTACATAACTCCTGCTAGCATCCACCTTCAGTGAAGAAAAACACTGCTGCACCAGTCATGTCATTTTAAGAGCTGCAGCAACTGGTTTATACACCCAGAGAAGCCTGGCAAACAAACTCATAAGCTTCCCGCCGTTCAGCTGGCAGAGCTGTTTTTCTTAAGGAGTCTGAATGTGCTTATTGAGCCTGTGGTCAGGGGAAGGACTGTAAGAACTATGAAATAGGAAAAAACCTCATTACGTCCATATCAGTCACAGAGATTGTATGAACAGTAGACATGTCCCCAGTGGACGACTTCAACAAATAGCTCCACAGGCGGGAAGCAAAGGAATTAGCAAATCCCAATATAAAACAAAAAGTCATTTATATCAGTTAGATAGTGGCTACCTGTCACCTAAACTGCTTGCGTATTGATTGTAGCAACCAGTCTTCTTAAAGATTTATTTCCCATTCCCACTGCAATGTTTTAGTTGAAGATGTAATTCGTTTGCCTTTTTGATGACTGACAGAAGCATAAGCTCAAAAGTACTTCTATAGTTTAAAGAAATAACTATTTTTAAAGCTGGATTTTTATGATTTCAAACATTTGTCTACCTAAGCACTCCAAAGTTGTCAGACACTTTAGGAACATTTGAATACGGCTGAGAAAACTGCCATTGTTTTGCTGAGCAATGAATGTTGTAAATATTTGCAATTTCACATCTTCAATTCACATTTAGCTAATGTCTAAGGGACAAAACCAGATGCCAATAAAATTTAGCGCAACACTTTAAGTTTTGGACTTAAAAGTTCTAAACTGCAGGATAAGATCACATAACACTACGCCAGGCAGGGTGCAGTACATATGCCTTGCAGTGTGTTACACAAACTCCTGTAGTACATCTTGTTGCTGGTTTTGATATCTACTTAAAGGTGTTCTGGAAATAATAAACTATGCAAGATCTACATTATGACTGTTCCAAAAATCATCAGAATTTGAATTTTATCTTGATTGTGGTTTGGAGGGTAAAGCGGGATTTACCAAAAAAAAAAAAAAAAAAAAAGTTGTTCCAGCTAATGGGAACTGAACATTTCTCATCTTTCCAGGAACACTCATAATGCTCAACCATAAATAATGTTATCTGAGTCAGCAGCAAAATATGTAGTTAAATCAATGAGGAATATACTTTTTTAATATGCTCATCTCTATCTATGTGCATTTTTTTATATTTTTTATATTTAAATATTTGCATATTTAATAC